>JAQGAR010001021.1:0-10914 GCA_034697865.1 Oribatida sp.
CTCTCTCTCTCTCTCTCTCTCTCTCTCTCTCTCTCTAGAGTTTTAAGAAAGGTAGAATAAAACAATAAAATATTTTCATAAATTTTTTTTATTTTCCAATCGACTATTATATAAAAATCACTAAACAAAAAAGTGATTACCAAAAAATAATCTTAAAACTATCATGTTAAAATTTACTTAATTCTTTGCCAAATACGAATGGCTTGATTTCGAGGACGTATCTCTTCGTCGTTGTGTTTGAATTTTAGTCCATAATATTTATCCAAATAGTTATTTTTATCAAAACTATAAGTATCGCCACCAGTATAAAGAAAACCATCTGGAACTTTTTCGGTAACTTTGTGCCAGCTACCGGAATCACGATAATATTTATCCATACATGCATCAGATAGAACATCTAAACTTTGGGTCTGTTGTTCCTGTGTTTGCCCGAAGGTTGTTGACTGTCCGCCCTCCGCTCTGAAGAAAAGGCCCGAATATTTCTTTGATATGTTCTTCCACTCAGTGTTTGGCCACAAAGTGTTTGGTTCTGATTGTCCCGAAAGCTGGAAATAAATGAAACCAATCGGCACCGGATTTGATTTCAAATTGTTTATCTCATTATTAAGCTTGTTGTTTTCTGTTTTTTGTGAATCAAACAATTCTTTTGATTTTCTCCTTTCTTCTAAAAGAATATTTTTAAGTCTTGCCATTGACCAAGTTTGATCTCTCTCACATAATAGAGCATTCTTCCTTTCACATTTCTCATCTAGCCATTTACCAAAGTTACTTTGTTCTAGGGACAAAGCAACACAGTTCTGATCGTTTATGCCTTGCATAGGCTTATCTTTATCCCAATTCGTGTATTTAACGCCATTTCGGTCAAACCATTTGAATTCATTGTCAGTCTTTTTAATACCAATCCATACGTTGTCAGCAATTTTTGAGTCCTTCAGATATTTATCAATGAAATCTTGCTCCTCTTGAGATTTTATTATTGCCAGAAATGAATCAGTTTCATTTTGTTTGCAAATATTTTCGGCTAATGATTCAGTCATTACGCTATCGATAACTTTAAAACACTTTTCATCCTTATATGCGATCCAATCTCCACAGGGTGAATTGTCATCATTTAAAGTTTGGCCTAACCCTAAATCACTGGACAATAAACAAATTAACAGAAGTTTATTTATGTTTTGAAACATAGTGATATATAATAATTTTAATAATACCTCATTCTCAGTTTTTATATAAATTCTTATCTAGATTTTTTATCTTAATATAATACAAGTTTCATATTCCCAGAACCAATTAATTTAACATAATTTCGAAATCACTCAAAGTACAATTCTCACTATCTTTTTTAATCCATTCATATGTGTTTTCACAGGTTTTATGTATTTATTCCTAATTATCCTAAATCTTAAAATTCCTAAGTCCTAAAAGACCTTATACTAAAATTAATAGCCATAAAAGATCTAAATTTTTAAAACTAATTTACTTTTATTTTCTAGTTAAGGTTAAGATTATGCCACATGCTCAAATGAATTATAATTAACCAATTTATAGATATATTACCGGTATATTATCGACAAACATTCTGATTGTATCCGTAAAGACCTAAATTCTAAAAGAAGTAATAATCTTACAAATTCATTTTTTGTTCTTTATGTTCTAAGTGTTCAAAATGTTCTTAATGTTCTTAATTTAGTATCTCTCAGTAAGCTTATCTTGGCTTCAAGTATGATAATATTAGTTAATGATTCCAATCCTTTGAATCCACACAGATGTGTTTGAACATGCCAATTGACAAGAGTGAATTATTCATATATTTGGATATTTTAATTTTTTCCAAAAATATTTTAAAATTCAAATATAAACTGTGTTATTTTTCTTTAATATTTATAAGAGATTCTCTCTCTCTCTCTCTCTCCCTCATATCAACATTCGGTTTCTTAGATTTTTAACTCCCTTTCTTTTTTAGACAGAGCACTTTTAGCTAATTCTATAGAAAAGTTAAAGATTAAAATGTAATACAGATTCCTCTATCTATAAAAGAAATCAAATGATTCTTGTCAATACATTGTAATGACAACTTGATAACAGGGAGCAAGATAAAACTCATATATTTTAATAGATATCAGGAAATTTCTTTTATCTATCAAGCTTTTAAGCTATACTAAATAAATACTAAACAAGAATATTCTCTTAAATTGAGAGAAATTGATTTGGAACTCGAGGATACTTAAGAGTATAAGCTCTTGAACATCCCTGTCAACGAGCGACCAATTAAAAGGACTATATTTTTGATCTAATTGTGCTTGCAATTGATTTAATTGAAACGGAGAGGAATAGGAAATAATGTGAAAAAGAGAGAAAAGAGTATTTGATTCAATCTGATATTTGTTTCTTTCGATTGATTACAAGAATAATAAATAAATTAGTGTTTCGTCTGAATTGCAATAAAATCAGCAAAAAATCAAATCCAATAAAACCTTTAAGTCGTTGAATGGCTTTACTGCGGATATAATAAGGGAAATACAGAAAGAAACCCAATGAGACCTCATATCGCAGTGCATTTCTCATCTTGATTAATTCATCTCTACTTAATAGAGAAGTTAGTCCATTGGAGACATGATATACGCTATGTTTTAACAACTTTTAAAGATTTCCTTGATAAAAAAAATAATTAAAATAAATGAAGTGAGCAGATATCGGACCCGCATGATTTCAGCATTTGATTAGCTGACCCCTTGTCTATTCCCAGAACAGATGATGAAAGCACTTTCTCACTGTTATTCGGCACTCATTTGTTATGTGTTTGATTTGTTTGGGAACTCAATTGGGATTTAATTTGTTGTCATCGTTTCCTTTTGGCACAGAATAATTATCATATGCTGGTCGAATTTGACATAATCGAACCCGATTTCAATATATTCTTGGTCTGCCACTGGATAGCCATGTCATCCGTCTGCTACAATGTATGATAAACTGTTCCTGTTATCAATCAAACCATAACTTATGAATAATTTGTCTGTCAATAAAAACTACCCATTTATTTATTGCTGGCTTAACGAATCTTTCCGCAAAGGTATTTATCGATATCAACATCAACAGTACTATCAAATAGTTTTAAGTACACAGTGAAATTATTATGAACTTGATAAAGCTAATTGTTCAGTAATGCACCTTAATGAAACTAAATGTAATTTATGTTTTATAAATGATTTCATAATAAATTTCTTAATCAACCAAGGTGCTCAAAAACTGTTCCAGATAATCAGCTGCTGTTTTAATAAGAAGAGCACATTTGAGGAGGACCATCAACTCAACAATGAGACCATGACATCATTCGCCCGAACCACAGCAGCAGAGGTCACCATCAAGAATCCAATCAAAATCATCGATAATCAAACTACCTTCGTATAAAAGAAGAACACGTTCGTAATCCACAAAGAATTTGGTAATCGGATACTTTTTGTCTTTATTGTTCCATAAGGGCATATTGATTGTACTTTTCTTCGCCCTTGGATAGTGATGGCTCGTTGATGTTTGAACAGCGGTTGGTCTCTCGGGAAGCGGTGGCGGAAGGCTTGGCGGAAGGCTTGGTGGAAGGCTTGGTGGAAGGCTTGGTGGAAGGCTTGGTGTCAAAGGCCTTTCATAAGCAGCAGACAAATCAGTTGTTGAAGTTCGGTCCATGAGTGATTGATCGTCAGCCAGCTCATCACGACGTGGGTCTCGATAGATTTGAGATTCATGGGGAGCTGTAGCGATGTTTTCCATTGATATGGTTCGTGATGAAGCTTTTGCCATTTTGATATTGATTCGGTTGAACGGAAACATATACTGATACACGACTTAATGATTCATGAGTTCTTATAGTCACTAGTGAGATGATTTTCTTGATACTGCGCAGGACATTACATATGGTGAGCCTGATCCCTAGCTAGGCTAAGGACCGCCTTCCCATACGCATTCTCTCTATCAAAAACAGTTGGAATCGGAATGTAGTTGTAATTTATATCTCCAATGTTTATGAAAATCTTCTGCCACTCAGTACCGACACGATTACCATCTTGATCCAAGGCATAAAGATGAACAGATTCATTGAATTTTAAGTAGAGTTTGCCATTAACATTTTTGATTAACCAAGTATGGAAATTATTGACTAATCGTAAATCTGATGCCAGGATATTTCGGAAGCCCTTAACATTAACTCTTAGGTATATGTTTTCTGTAACGGCTTCGCAGAAGTTTACTTTATTTTGGATTATGCAAATTATCAAGGTCCAGCCAGATGGTTCGCTGCTTTCTGGAGCTCGTCCAAAATGTGTTGAAATCGTGTGTTTCCTAAAGAAAGTGACTTTTATAATAAGGACCATCATAAGCGCTAATAACGCCAGGACCGTCATGTCTAATATGGTTTGAATGTCAATAGAGATTGTAGGAAAGCCATATCCAAATATAGCTGCCTCAACACGCCTTGGGTGAATGACTGTTAAGGTGCCAGTATACCCAAGAATTTTTGAATACGATAAGACACCAAATACAATAATTATTGTTGTTAAAACACTGGTTATTCCCGAGATTGTGGTGACCATGCCTTTAATTGCCCAAGCATTCGTTCTCCTACTTATTATCGAATTTACGTTTGATAAAGATTGACTTAAATCAACATTTAATTTGTTGACATATGTTGAAAATCGGCTTAAAACGCCATTGTCCCAATCAACGGTGAGCTCGTTTGTAGATAAGTTGAATGGTGTAAATTCGGGAAGGTCTGGTCTTGGTAAAACCAATTCTTCAAATTCTAACCGAGATTTATTAGAAGCCTCATCAATTAAGTCCAGTATTTTTGAATGAAAAGTTGTTGTGATGATTGTCTCGTTAGACTTTAAGACTTCTCCCGCAGGTCCATACAATGCGCGACCTAGTTCCGAAAGGTAATAGATGCATCCCTTTTCTAATTCGAGGACTTGAGCCCATTCTTCAACAGTGACAATGATTTGTTTACGACCTTCACAGAATACGCTATATCTTGGAATTAAACTTTGATGAACAATGAATTTTGTTCTTGATAAAGCCACTGGCTGATATTCGCCTATTTCTCTTGGTCGTAGTTTACAATAATGAAGCATATTTGATTCATTCCAATTGAATAAAGCGACGGAACAACTACTCGGCTCAAATCTCTCATTTATTTTGAAGGTGAAACAATTGCGTTTATTTTGACTATACATGCATTCCATATCGTCAGGATTCAATTCTTGCGCTAATAAACCACTTGCAGGGTCAATTAACCATAGTTTTTCGCTTAATGTGAATGAAACTGTTTTTTGTACCCCATCATAACTAAAACAATCTTTTGAGCGGCATGGAAAAGGATAACTTTTTGGAGAAACCACCAGGTATTCGCTTGGTTCTGTGGTCCGTACTAACGGAATTCTTAAGGTGACGTAAATATCGTTATTGAAACTGTCGATTGCGTAGGATACCAAAGGTAGGGAATAATAAAGACTTTTCTTCGAAAGTGGTATTGCAAATTTAAAAGAATGTCCATGCTGTAAGGTAATTTTATCCAGGATTTGCTTGAGCTTGACAAACGGAAGTAATGAATGACTCAATTTTCCTTCTTGAAGTGTGCTGAATATTTGTTCATAAGTGTTCAAACTATTTAGTAAAAGTTGAAGGTTTTGCTCCATTATGTTTGCTGTTGATAGTCTATAATCGTTAAATACTGACATTATTGCGAGTATTGTCATTTTAGCGTCCAAAAAATTTGAAATACTGAAAAGGGCTTTTCTGGTTTCAAAGGTCTGATTGATTGAGAATTGCCTAAGCAACTCGACCTTCTTATCATATGCTTCAAAAGCCCCCGATACTTGATTTGCGAAACCAATCAGTTTTTCATTCAAAACATTTACGGATTCTCCAAGTCCAATTATGTCTTCTTCTAAATCAGACATTCGATCAAATAATTGTTGTCGTTGATGTTTACCGTTTATGATCTCAGATCCAACCCAAAGACCAAAGCCAACTACAGCTCCGATTCCCAATACGGCTGCTGTCAGGCCAAAATCTCTTTTGGAACGTGATAATTGTTTAATTTTAAACTCGTCCAGTGCATATTGAGCTGATGATTCTACTTGATCACTGAACGCTTTCATACTGTTTTCAAATGCGGTACATGTATTCCTTAAAGTTTGATCCAATTCTAATGCTCCTGGTGTTGTATTGACGGGTCTAGGTAATTGATCTAGAAATTTTATACACGAGTATTGACCCGGATCGGTAATGAGACGAAAATTTTTAAATGGGAACTCGAATTTAATTGTCATCAAATATTCTTCTGCGAATACCATAACGGAACCCTTTTGATCAAACTGTATGCCATAATAACCAACTTTACTTAGATAAGTTTCATTTTCGAATTTGCCTATTTTATTGTAGGCCTTCGTAATTATTTCTTTTTCTCTCAGTCTCCGTGCTTTCCATTCTACTACCGTTTCTTCTGGCTCTTCGTGTGCTGTTGCATCACCTATTTTTGTTGGTGTATTTGTTGGAGACATGGTAGTAGTAGATACAGAATCTCGGGTGCTGTCCAAATAATTTGCCCAGTCACCGGCATAACTACCGAAGTTAACCTCAGCGGTTTTTCTTTTTAATTCATCGTAACTTTGTACTTCTCTGGTTATATTTCGTATTAACTCCTCATCCGCAGCAAGAACGCCGTTGATAAAACTTCTTTTATAGATGATTTTCTTTTCGAGTTTAATCTTCTTATTTAATTCACCAACTGAACAATTCTCAGCAGCTTTTTGAGGTTGAGTGATAGTTTCACGGATTGTTTCTTTAATTGTTGTTGTTGGAGCTACTTTGTTGATTGTAATGTTTATTATTGAATATTTGGTTTCGAGTTCTTTGATAGTTGCTGTCTCCGTTTGGTAATGAGTAACAGACACATTCAGATATGAGGTTTCTATACTCGGCTCCAACGATATTGTTTCGGTTATTGTACTAAAACTAGTCTCAGTTTGAGTGACATTTTCCTTTACAAACTTTGGGACGAGTGTTGTATGATCCACAGTTTGGACTTCTGTCATTGTTACAGTAGAAGTGACCGGTGTTTCGGAAATTGTGATGTTGATTGTTTGAAATATTTCAGTTGTTAAAGTGTCCGTTACCGATATAGTTTTTGCTTTCTCCGTGACCGTAACGTTTATCTTCTCAATTTGAGTGGTGGTTATATTGACAGGTGTCAAGGTTATCTTAACTGTTGTAGGCTGAACAATTATTGATGTGGTGTTGATACATTTGGAAAGGTGTGTGGTATGGCGAGACCTCGTCCTTAGTGCTAAATTGTGATAAGCAAAAACCATTGTTTTATTCGCGAGATCGATACCGGCCAACTTTGGTTGAATGTTCTGAATAGGACCATGAGAAAAAGATGCTTGCTGGCTCGAATGGTTAAGCATTAACGAGTGTTCTTGTTTGGTTAAGTGACAAGGCTTCACTTGATAGGAAGGCACATATAAATTAACCGTTTCTTTTACGTCCGCTTCATCGACGATAAATGTGGTACAGTTCTCATTGAATACGAGTAATACTCGCTGATGTATGTCTCTTTTCTTAATAGGATAAGGTTGTCCTGGAAGAAAGATAACTGCATTCGGATTAGCGAACAATTCTTCTTTAACGAATATGTAGTCTTGTTTTAAAATAGAAAATCCATTGCGAGTTGAACTCTTCATTACTTTCTGGTCTGAATCGGTTATATTGCATAACGCAGCCATTTTCCCGTTGTCGTCAATGTAAAATTGAGACTTGACAAAGTTTCTTGGAACAACCATAAGGTTGCAAATATTGTCTTTTATTAGGAGATTGTTGTCATCCCTCAGTCGTTCAAATCGGTACACATTATTAAGTATAAGTGAACTGTTTGTCACATTACTGTTTAACGTTATAAGCGGTAATGGAATTGAATTCACAACAGTAATGATGAGTAAAATTCTCAAAAGTTTTAACCAACACATTTTGTTGAGTGTGTTAGGGATAATGAGGCAAATCTTTCATAAAACTTCAATTTTATTTCCTTATTAGCTCACCGCACATGTGCTCTAGTGCGCACTGATGACGTCGAATGTCTTCACAAAAGTAGTAGATGGTAACACTTGGGACGTAAAATTTGTAAAATTTTCTTTTGTTAATTCTGAGAGAACACCTGTTACGATTTTCATTATTTTTCTATAATGAGGTTCAATCATAGATGCTCTTCAAATTTCATTAAAAAGAATTAGGTAAATATGACCGGAAGTTGATAAAATCTTGATTTTTCTGAAATAATGCGTTTGAGGGTGTATTTACTACTTTTTTAAAGTGAACAATAATGACGTTGATCGATGAGATGTTTCGTTGGGTTTTAAATGCTTCTCAATTTCAAGTGATCTTCTGAATTTGATCAAAGTTGAACTTGAGCAATTATAATGTCTAATGAGATTAAGATTTTTAAGCGATCTTCTTTTTTTTCATTTTATTTTTATTTAATTTTTTTTTCTTAATTTTATATAAGTTTAGTAATGATAGTGTAGTTAGTTAAATTTTTAATGAATTTTTCTTCTGTTTTTCTATTATTTTCGGTGATTCTTCATTCTTCATCACTTATTATGGGATTCGTTAAAACGTTAATTATTACCCCTGAAGATATCGGTTGAGACCAGTCCTGAATAATGAAGCCTCGGCCATGGTATCTGTATTTAATATGAAACCATATGTAGGTCGTCCCGATCGGCATTAGATTTCTTAATAATTCTCTTAATATCGGGAATATTTGACGAAACAGTAGAACAGTTTCAGTCGACTCAATCCGAAGCCTTAGACTGTGATTCTGATAGTTGAAATTTATGATGAAATACTGATCAGCCATTTCAGTAACTCGAATGATTTACTTATTTAGAGAATTGTTTGTGAATCACTTAAATAAGTTCCTCACTGATTACATTTAATTATTGAAGTTGACTCGCAGAGAAAAATAACTTTGTCTTGAGACGTCTTCTTTTAGGTCATTGAACTCCTTGTTGATGTCCCGAATTTCATCAACTAAATCAGATTCAGTGATATCTTTTCTTGTGTCATCAAATTGACTTTCACATTGCTGGCAAAGGAATGAATGACCTGACTCTTCTTCTTCTTTGTTTAATGGTAATTTTGGTCTCAATAATTTGAGGTATCGATTAAGAAGTTCTGCGTTTCTATTAAGATCAGATAGAATGAAATCACTGTTTGAGTCTTCTGAATTGTAATTTGAAATCAATCTTTGGTGCTTGTTAAGAATTTCATGCACCTTTTCATTCATTCGCATTTCTTGGGCAATAATTTCTTCTTTATTGGGGAAGTCTCTTCTGGCTTTCAATAATAATCTTCTTCTCGTAATTAGAGCTGTCCTTATATTTCTAATTTTGTATTCGAGGTTATGAATTCTGGTCATTTCCCTTTGTTTTTTCAGTTTGGCCGAGTCAAACGTGGTTTAGGTTAATTCTGATTGAGTGTATGCAGTGTATAAATCAAAGGAAGCTTCTACTTGATTATCGTTCTCTGCGGTAATCGTTTCATACTTCTCTTCTCGGTCTAGGATCTCGATGAGGCATTCGTCACAAAATTTGATGTGACAGGATTCGTCGTCTTTCTCGGAGATCGGTATCTTAGGCACAAGCCGATTCAAAAACTTTCGGAGCAGTTGTCTTTTCTCAATAAACCTTCGTTTAAAGAATGAATAGTCTCTCAAATTGCTTGCAGTTAACAGATGATGTAATAATTGTTCTTGATTCGAAATCAAATGATGAATAAAGAAATGTCTTGTTTTCTCCCGATTAAGCCGTTGCTTATACGCGGAAGAACACTTTGCATATGATTCGAAATAACTTTCTCTTATGTTAAGAGCTTTATTTATTGTTTTATTACTTATGTATATGAAATGTTTGTCCATTACATTATGGTTATGGTTGATGTATTGATAATTATATGATTCCAGTTGTTTATATACCAGCCGGGTAGGTCTGTGTTAACTTGAACATAATAGACCGCTTGTTCTTCTCTTAAGAGGTATCGGGATGTTTGGTAAACGGCTGTTTCAATTATTGGGAAGAGCACACCGAATGTATAATTTTCTTCTATTAATTGTAGTTCAAATTCAAAATGAAAACTAAGATAGTTGAGGAAAAACACATAAGTCATTATATGAAACTGTTGTTTCAATTAGAAGCACTGTCTTGTAGGTTTGTTCACATTAATAGGTTTCACTAACTGTTTATCACTGTTTGTTTGACTAACTTTGCTGACGCACAACCTTAGACTGATACTCATCACCGCTCTTTAAACACTGAATGTCAGTTTTCTCAAGTGTTTCCTCCTAATAACTTGCCTTTAATCAGTCTGAAGGTTGTTCTATTTTTAGTTGTTTACTGCTTACTCGCGCTCAGGGTCACACGCAGTTCTCCCTCTTCATGGCAAGTAATATTTCTCTTATTTCTTGGTTTAGGTCGCGGTGTCTTCGTCTCTTTTGAAGCAGTGTTTGGATTCTTTGCTTGTGGTCCACCATTAAAGGTCACAATTTTCCTTTCTTTGAATGAATTGTCTATCAGAAACTTGTTCATTCGTGTTTGCTCGGCAAGAATCAAATTCTGTGTCATCTGTATTTGATTCCAAGCCTGTCTTTTTCCTTGTTCCAGTTCTATTTTCTTCAGCATCTTATCGTTATCGTCTATTATTTTGTCGAGTTTGGCATTAGCCTTGATTAACTCAGTGACTTCTTTCTCCTGTTTAAATTCGCCACGAGCTCGGATAAACATTGAGAAGTTTTGCAGTTCCCTTAAACAGTCTTCCTTAGTATGAGGCTGACTGGGATTTAATTGGAAGAGACCACAATCGGGACATGCCAAT
>JAQGAR010001022.1:0-10909 GCA_034697865.1 Oribatida sp.
GGGTTAGTTGGTGGGGGGGGGGGTTTAACGAACAAACCTATATACTACATTCTAAAGATAATGTAGTGAAAAAGTGTATTCGAGTCGAGTGAAAGACTAGTTTTAAAGAAACATTTGATTCTCTAAATTTTGTTTCAAAAGTCTAATCGTAAAATAAAATTAACTTTCTTTCGGTGACATTGCATTCCAGGAAAACTCCCGGTTTGTAATATCCTCTACATATCTGCTAATAAACAATTTGTGACAATCACCATTTATGTAATTTTTCTTTTATTATTAATGTAAACGTGAATGAATATTTCTCGTTATTAATAAAATAAATAATTAAATTAAACAATTTAAAATAATTATTTTATTCGTTGATTTATGGCACATTTCTTTTATTATCAGCGTTAACGAGAATGAATATTTCTCGTTATTTATAAAAGAAATAATTTAACTGAATAATTATTGAAATATTTATTCTATTCATTCATTTATAACACATTTCTTTTATTATTAGGGTAAACCAAATGGATATTTCTTGCTACAAATATAAAAATTCGATTAATTTATTAGATTTCAATCAATATTGAATCAATAAATACACATAGAATGTATATTTCTCGTTAATAATAAACGTTTTCAGTCATTAGACAATTTGATATTGATAAGTATTCAAAAGCTACGTGTTTCTTGTTTTCCATTTACAAGCAACTCTACGGCAATGCAAAACACGCGATTCAAACACTCAAAAACAACATCCGTCACAATAAATTCACTAATTTGCTGTTTTTTGTTAACTCTAATTGCAAATAAAGAGCCTCCGATTTTTACTCTTTATTAGCAACGCCTCTGATTGCAAATGAAGAGCCTTTTTTAGAATTAGAATTTCACTCTCGTTGATAATAAAGGTTTGCCGGGGGGTTACATACAATGATCTTTGTATATATTCCATTTTCTTAAAGAAACTGGAATAAAAAATTCAATTCTCTGAAATGTGTTATAAAAGTCTAATCGAAAAATGAAGTGAACTTTCAATCGGTGACATTACCTTCCCGGAGGGCCCGTTTTGGTGTCTATATATCGGTGAATAAACTACCGATATCATAAATCAGAGACAGCAGATATCTTCGGCACATGTTTTCAATGACTAATTTGTGAACTCATTGTTTGACTTTTATTTTGTGATTTGTGTCTTAACAGAGATGTCTTACAAACAGATGAGACACTCCTTTCATTAAAGGACTTATCATCTAAAAGAACTGATTCTTGTGTTCTTACAATCAAAATGTTTGTTTACATCATAATTGTGCGGCAAATTTGATTGTCTCTTCTAAATCCAGAAATTATTCACTTTCTCATTCTGTGAAGTAAATAAACCCTGGGGATATGGAATCAAAACTTTGATTAATAACTACTCGAAACATTTTGTGAAACGTTACTGGACGCATCTAATGCAATAAAATGCAATAGATTCTAGCTATGGAACTTCTCAGGATTGTAAGTGGTTAATGCCATTATGATCTATGAATTGTAAAAAATGATCCGCTAAAAGTTTTTTGGAAAAAAGTGCTGATGCTGGGTGGAATTGATAATACTTTTATTCATTAACTGCCTCATTGGCACTTGCCAGTATTATTAGATCCAAACAGGTTAATGAACAAACTAAAGCCAGTGCAAATTGCCAAAAAATTATTTCAAAATTATAAAGTTTAAATAAGGAAGAGTTTTGAAGTAAAATTAATTGTTTTATTTACGCAGATAAAATAATTACTCTCTTCCTAGATTTCATATGAATGTCGAAATATAATGCAATTATCTTTTCTAAAATCCAAGATTCCAACTAATTATCTCTAGACAAAAATTTTATAAAATTTCGTTCTCGAGCAAAGTTTTGAGCAAACCTTGAAGTTTATGGTTGAGAAAGTATGGCTTTATGAACAGAATAATACTACAAGTCTCACAATCCCTTCGATAGTTGTGCTGATCAGTTAGTTATTCAAAACATGACATGCAATTTCGAAAGTATTCAATCAAATTTACTAATTGATGATATTGAGTATGCCTTCCACTATATCCCTCTGAGGTCGAGCCAAAAAATATCTCCTTCATTTCCCCTCTGAAGTTTTGGTTGTCGACCCCTGTTTTTGTGGAAGGGAGTGGGTCTCAGTGAAGGGCACCCATAAACCATGATGTCAATTTTCAAATGTAAAGACTATTCTCCTTTTTTTGACTGATATAAAGAACAGAAATAACTGTATGTTTATTAAATGGATAAATTTTTGATGTAAATGATTTTCTCAAAAAATAATATTGAAATATTATCTAGAAATTTCTAATATGATTGGAATAAATTGCTTTAAGCGATAATAATATCCAAATAGCGATAGAACTCATAAAAAAGCCATAAATCCAATCATATAATGGATTTTTCTGAATCCAAGTCAACTGTTGAGTACCACCCGTTCGCTCTTTACGTTTATCTATGATTTCTTTTGGCGCTCTCTTCAAATCATAGGCCCATCCAATAAAGTGGAAAAAGTCAATAAACGCGGTGTTCACATTGAAGTTGACATCCCATCCAAACTCATTCTCACAGTAATCCCATGGAAAGATGTGATGGTAGTTGTGATACGCACCTAAACATTATAAACATATCAATCTGTGTTGAAATAGTTAAAACTTCAAACCGCCTAAAGTCAAGTAAATTAGAGGATTGTTGTGAGACGATGTCATAGATTTATCATAAGGTTTGGCGCCCACATCCAAGTGAGCCACAGAATTGCCTATCAGTTAAGTATAAACACAATTAATAACTTTTCAATTATGCGACGGATTTACCACAAAATGAGAGCTGAAGAGTATAGACGTAACGAAAAAGAAAACATAAGTGAAAACTATTAACAAGGGTTTCGTCAAATAAGTAATAAGGGATTAGAGTCGGAATCACAACACTTGAGAGTATGAACAATGGTAGGTAATAATTGTATTGGAAACGCATAATGGGGTCGGACCACAAATAGTTTATATCGACCTCGTTCCGTTTCTCTTTACATTCGGGATGACGTTTAATCAAAAGCCATCCCATGTGAGCGTAGAAAAAGCCCCGATTGATGTTCACTATATCGGCATTAGTGCCCTCATAAATATGGTGTGTGTAGTGGTCACGCGCCCACTCTATCATAGATTTTTGACCAGTAAGTGTCTGCACTGACATAAGAATGATTCTGAGCGGCCATCTAGCTTTGAAGGCTTTGTGTGTACCGTAACGATGGGCTGCCGTCAAAGTTCCGATATTTGAAATGACACCTGTTTAAATTAAAATTATATAATAATACAAACTTTATTTCAATCTTAAAATTAATAAATTTACAAACTTTGTAAAAATGAGATAGCATAAACTTCTCCAATCTTTTTGCGCATGCAAACAAGTTTTTTGACAAGTTTATTTAAATATTTAGCTCTGGGTGACTTGCCTAGTATATGAGTCATGACTATTGTCTGCCATTTTGCAGAAGTAATACACAAATAGATACCATAAATGCCTCCGATGTGGACATATATCAATAAAGTTGTTTGCAACCATAAAACTTGTGATAAATAGCGAGTTAATAGAGTTTGGAAGCTTTGGCTCGACTTTCGTGAATTCATTATTTGTTAAAATACTTCACATATCTTCACAAATGTTTCCACAAATTTTAAAGCAATTTAATTGCAAAGAAATTCAATTTAAATCTGATTTTCTTCGATTTGATTAGTTTGAATAATTTATTGACTTAATGAAACAATATTATATAATGCAAATAAACAAATAAAAATACAAATTACAGAAAGCATTCTGAATCCTGCTTTGTATTTGAAATTAAAACTAACCACATTCTTTCTATCATTAAACCAATATTTCGCTCTAATTATAAATATATCAATAGGTTTATGTAAAATTCAAAGTCTAAAAGTTTTTATTGAAACTTATAGCAGACGCTAGGCGATCCCTGGGCTGCGACTGTGGGAATTTTTCAAATTTTTTCAAAACGAACTCATATAATCATATAACATTCATCTTAATAGTTTTTCGATTTCTCGAATTTCCAATTTTTTACACATAAAAAACCTTGTTACAACAAATTGGGTATTTCAGAATAGGAATTGCAAGATTATAAAAATTGTTGTTGATTATTTTAAAACATGAAACTTAATATAATATAACTTAATATTTTCAAAAAGTTTTCATCAATATTGTAAAATAAATATGATTGGCATACGTGAAAATTATTTTGATAATATAAAGGTAGCTAAGCAGTTCAATTTTTCATACAATTGGAATGATTTTCCTGGAATACCTTATTTACCAATAATCTCGGAATTTGAAGAATGGATTATTTCAAATAATGATTTTGTCAAGGTTCAAATATTTATGAAAGATAAATGGCATTATTCTATCTATTTGTCAGCTTTTTATTTATTAATTTTACCGATTTTGAAAAGTTTTGTTAAAATAAGGGAAAAATCATTCATTCTCAAAAATTTATTGGTATCATGGAACTTTTCTTTGGCCGTATTTTCATTTATAGGCGTTATAAGATGTTTCCCAGAATTTTATGACATATTAACAAATAAAGGTTTCTTCGCATCATTTTGTTACTCTGACTATTATAATGATATTAGGTTGATTTGGTGGTATTTATTATTTACATGGTCAAAGGTTCTCGAATTCATTGATACATTCCTAATAATCTTGCGTGGGAGAAAATTATCAGCACTTCATTGGATACATCACTCTTTAACATTGTGTTCTACTTGGTATGTTTTCGGAGATATACCTGCATTAGCTAGATGGACGGTTAATATGAATTTTCTTGCTCACACACTTATGTACACTTATTATTTATTAACATCATGGCATTTTAAAGTTGGAAAAATGTTCAGTATATCAATAACAACTATTCAAATTTTACAGATGATTTTCGGAATTTATATAAATGTGTCAATCATAAAATATAAAATTTTTGAAACCCCTTGTGATAATTCACTATCAACTGCATTTGTTAGCTTATTTGTATATTTGGTTTTTCTTATTATGTTTATGAATTTCTTTATTTCTACCTATGTATATTCATCGGTAAAAATTGTCAAACTTCAATAAAAGAATTGATTTTCAAATACTAAGAATTATACCGTGTTTGCATTTATTATCATATCTACACTCTTGTACTGAAGATTTTCATGGTTGCTTTAGATTTTGTTCATTATTATTATTATTGTTAATTTGGATAAATATAACGGCGGCCATTTTTCTTGAGCGCTTCAATTTCTAGGATGGTGAATCAGGATTTTTCGGTTCCAAGGTACGGTTCGGGGTAAAGGGGTTTCAAAAGAAACAAAAATTTTCTTCTACCAATGTATAATTAATTTATTTTTCACAAATTTATTTTATATCAGTTCAACCAGTTGTATTTTAAAATAGTTAAGGACAATTCAAATGTTTGCACCATGCCTGGATTCAATCAAAATCAAAATGCACAAACCGCAGCTCGATTTTACATCGAAATAGCTCTTAGAATCTGTTTTCCAAATTGACACAGGTGTTAAGGTGTGACGGCGAGGGGTCTTCAATGTACGGAAAAGTGGGGGTTTATGTCTCTAAAACTATGCTAGATAGAAATTTGAAATTTGAAATCTTTCGCTAAAAATATTTGAATTGTCTTTTCATATTATTCTGTTTTCTATATCAAGATGAAATAAAATCACTTGGACTTTCTTGAGTTGGAACATGTAGCAACGAGTTCCTTTTAAAGTTGATTTTGATAGGCGTTAATCCCATTAAGGTCTTATTTTGCAAATATCTCAATAGCTACCAAGATCTATTCAATTGAGATCGACCATCATCATCGACATGGCTTGATTTCAAATCAAAGACATTCAAAGAATTTCATATGAAATAGTAAACTTTTCAAAAATCTAGGTCACATAAAAGGGCCTGGAAAGTGGTCCTGGTCTGTGTATGGAAGCAGATGAGTAAAGTAAAGTGAAAAAAATCCGGAATTGGTTAAATTGAATTAAAGCAAAAATTTTAATTAATTTTTGGTTGATAAATATTTTTTTTTGAAGCTTTGAATTTGAAACATTACGTCACAATTATAGAAAAATTCCTCTAGTAAACAAGTATCCCTTAATCTGTTAAAGTTCACTGTTAAATCTTCTGAAATTGATTGATTGCAAATATTCAAAAACTTATAAAATTCTTTAACAATCGGTGCAGTTAATGTGGACTTATTTAATTGAAGTGTGAAATTTTACATGTTCTTTCGTTTATTAACATTTTAAAAACACTTTCAAATCTTGTTCTAATTTAACGATTGAATTTTATTCGATATTATCTTGAAAACCCCCGAAAAATGGTCTGGATAAATTTGCGATCTATCAAAAATCGTTTTATTCCAAATGTAATTTTAATGCTAAATATCATACATTTGTTTGGGTTTTATGGCTTTTATTTGGCAATCATTGGACGGACAAAATCGCCGACAATTTTATATCATTTTGTTTGTGGATATTTAGGACTAATAGGTAAAAATGATTCATAGTTTCACAATGAGCAGTAATAAAAGCTCAGGAAGCTTGAAGGAAAGATATTGCTTAAAATACCATTGAATCAAAAGTTTAGTTGATCCTGACTTATTGAGTTTAAATCATAAACTGAGCTGAATATTTATATTTAAAATTTAACCAGAAAACAATTATCCAGAAGGGAATTGTTTGGCTTTTCAATTCAGTTATAAAATCTGCTTAGTGTTCATAAATATCCATCTTTTGAGGTTGATGATGCACATGTCCTTTTTTTAAAAAGTCCAAGTTATGTTTAGCACCCTAGGTGTCGGTAATTTTCAATATGTTATTTTCATATTGATATTTTGTTGATCAAGTTTAATTATTTAATTTTTTTGTTGCTTATATTATTTTCAATTTTTTTATTGCTTGAACAATTTTGCCTTTCTTCAAATTTTTCAAGGTTCTATGATTGGTGCACATAGATTGTGGTCACACCGAAGCTTTGAGACAAACATAATTATCAAATCAATCCTGCTACTTTTTGAGACATATTCAGGAGTATTCTCAGTATATAAAGTTGTTCGCGATCATAGGGTTCACCATAAATATGTTGACTCTAATGCTGATCCATATAATGTAAAGCGAGGTCTTTTTTTCGCCCAAGTGGGTTGGATGGCTATGAAAAAGACCAGCGAGTTTAAAGAAAAAGGTAAAATATAATGCTATTTATAATTTTTAATTATCCACTTAAAAATCACAAGTGAAAACAATTAATCTTGATGACATAAAAAACGACAGACTTATAATGTTCCAAGATCGTCATTATTTCAAATTATTGATTATCGGATGGTCAGTATCATCATTTGTTCCATGTTACTTCTGGAATGAAAATTACATCACTTCAGCATGTACACTTTTAATGGCCATTATGGTTAATGCACATCAAATTGCCACAACCAATTCACTCTCTCATAGTTACGGGTGGCGGCCATATGATACAAAAATTGAGCCAACATGCAATCGTTTAGTGGCGTACCTGACACTTGGCGAGGGATATCATAACTTTCACCACACGTTCCCCGAAGATTACTCTCAATCTGAATTGAATTGGACGCAAAATTTTAATGTGTCAGCTCTTCTAATAGATTTATTTGAATATTTGGGCTGGGCCACCAACAAAAAAGTGGTTGACCAAGAAGCTATCGCTAAAAGGCGGGGAAGAACAGGTGATACTTTTGTAAAAATCAAACCATCTAACATTTTATTTGATCAAGTTATTGGAATAATTACTTTTACTTGGGCAATATGGTTTATATTCCTTATTCGTATAGGATTTCAATTAAATTGATAAAACTGATAATTGAACAATTTTTGTGCTTATGAACAATTAGATAACAAATCATGATGAAAACAAAATAACTTATAAGTTTTGTAATAAATATATCAACATTATTCTAATAAAATACAATAAAAATTTGTATGAACTTAGAATTTGACATGTCTTATTTTTAATTTACCGTATTATTAAAGCCTTTTCATTTGAATATTAAATTATTAAATAAAATTGAGAAAACATGGTTGATTTTGTTAAGTTTTAAATTAATTCATACAAGAAAAGGTTAATCGAAAATAGTTTTGATTTGAAATCCTGAAAATTAAATGCTTAACATTGTCAGGTGAGATGTCATGAACCATTTGCATGTCAGGCCAGTAATGGAACATAACTAAACTTCCTAAATTTTGTCATCAACATTTTTCAAGTTAATCCGTGATAACAAGGGGGTTATATGGCAAATACCCCAAGATTTTCAAGCTCTGCAGGTGTACCCAGAAATTCTTCTCATATTACGTCTATTGGCAGATACAAGATACAGGATGGAAAAAACCTCAAGGGGATTTTAATTTTTTTTTGGAAAAATTTGGAAGTTTAGTTCTAAGTTGGTTAATAATTAAAAATTTAACATTGTTTCATTTATCAAGTTCACTGAATTAAACTTTTAATTTCTTCATTGAGAATGGATTCAAAAATTTTAGAATTCTTTAAAAACAAAAGCATTTTCATTACGGGTGGCACAGGATTTATGGGAAAACACTTGGTTGAAAAGTTTCTTCGAACCAGCGATGTCAAACAAATTTATCTTCTGATGAGAGCAAAAAAAGGAGAAAGTGTTGAAAGTCGTATAAATTTACTCGTTCATTCAAGTGTATTTGAAAAGGTGCAAGAAATTAAACCATTTGTTCTGAAAAAAATTGTTGCGATTGAAGGAGATATTACTTCTCCCGCATTTGGTATATCCAATGAAAATTTAAATATTCTTATTGATGAAGTGTCCATTGTCATACATCTCGCGGCTAATGTTAGATTTGAAGAACCCTTCAAGAAAATTGTCGAATTAAATGTTTTGGGGACAAAACGCGCCATTGAATTCAGTAAAAGTCTGCCAAATCTTGAGGTATTTTTGATCAAATTATTATCTGCAAACTAAATTAAATTAAATTTACATTTTATCTTTAGGCATTATTATACGTATCGACTGCTTTTTCAAACAGTGATCGCGAAGAAATCGACGAGAAAATATACCAAACCACTATTTCTCCAACTAAATTAATCAATATATTTGAATGGATGAGCGATGAAATGTTATCAGCACTAACCCCAACCATTCTCGCAAAACATCCAAACAAGTATACTTTTACCAAGGCAATAGCTGAAAAATTATTAGACGAAGAAGGGAAAACAATTCCAATAGCAATTGTTCGTCCATCGGTGGTTTGTGGTGCATGGAGAGAACCGGTGCCCGGTTGGGTCGATAGCATTATTGGTGTAACCGGAATTATAGCAGCAATTTACAAGGGTGTTCTCAAACATATGCTTTGTAAGAAGAATATTCCAATCGACGTAATTCCTGTAGATATTTGCACGAACATGATGATAGCTATTATCTGGGAAACAGCAACTGAGACAGAAAATAATATAAAAGTATATAATTGCACATCAAGTGCACAGAATCCCTTGACCTGGGGACAAATGTTTGACGATTTGACACCTTATTTCTCAAGAAAGTATGCAAGTGAACAGGTTTATCGCTATCCTGATATGAGTAGCACAAAATATCATATTATATTTAAATTCAATCATATTTTATACAATATTTTCACCGCATTTATTTTTGATCAAATAATGTTCTTGTTCAAAAAAAGGAGAACAATGCTCAAAACTTATAAGAAATTGCATAAAGTATTGATAGCATATCATTACTTTTCAAAGAACGAATTTAAGTTTTCGAACAATAATGTTCTGGGTCTTATTGAAAAAATGAATCCAACAGATAAGATTGTAAATGTGATGCATTGTTTCAAATGATTTAATTGTTTTTTATTTAGCTATTTAACTTTGATGTACGAGAATTGAACTGGAAAACATATTGGGAAGATTATATACTTGGCATAAGGAAATTTATTTTTCATGAAGATATTCATTCGATAAAAATATCAAGACGAAAATTGAAATTAATATATATAAGGGACAAATTAATTTATTTGTCATTTATTTTATTATTATTTTCTATTATCTCAATCATAATTTATTATTTATTCTTAGAGAAAACATTTATAATCAAATAAAACAAACAAGTTAGTATAAAACTAAAATCCCACTACATTTATCCCATAATGTCTTTAAATAATCAAATCAGTCATATCCTTACCTGACCTATCTTGAATTCAATCCAACTTTGTTTGGCTAACAAGCATCCATCAGTCGGTCATCTTGTTATATTAACTGAACTTTGTTCAATAAAATATTTGATTAATTGTATATTTTTTTAAACTTTTGCCATTTCACCTTACACTCCCTCTTAATTAAATTTCTCACATTACAAAACTAATTGCTTCAAGACTAACCAATGAAATGCTACAATAACTAGGCAGTCAGGTTTGGGAAAAGTGTATTCAATAGCAATATAAACATTGCAATATTGATATGTTGTTAATATGCTGTGTTTAAGGTTTGTAAGTTATAAATTGTCACATAGAGTTTATCATGTTTTGTATTAAATATTACCAATAAACTTCTGTATATTCAATATTGATTAATATTTGTAAATTGTTTTACTGAAAACCCAAACATTTGTATCAATTATTTTTTAGTTAGTCATAATATCTAAACCTTCTTGCAAAACCTAATCTATTTATACAAATTGAATATAATCATTGTAGATGTAGTTGACCAGCACAAAAAAATTAAGTGATTGTGAAACTTGTGGCTTAATTTTTAACACAAGAAGAACCTTGAGCAGCTGTAAACAAGGATTCGCATCAAATCAAAACTCACTACATTAACCCACATAAGATTGATATCAACAATTAATTCATATTC
>JAQGAR010001023.1:0-10899 GCA_034697865.1 Oribatida sp.
GATCAGTTAGGAGAGGAGGAATCTCTTGAGATAACGTCAGATGTGTGGCAGGAGGCATGTTGGATCGTTATCTCCTCATATTTCGACGAAAAAGGTCTCGTCAGACAACAATTGGACTCTTTCGATGAATTCATTCAGATGTCTGTCCAACGGATAGTCGAAGACTCGTCTGCTATTGAGCTTCAGGTCTGTACTAATGATAATATGTCTGTGAAGTGACTGTCATTGTTGTGAATGGATAGGCAGAGGCACAGCACTCGTCCGGCGAAGTGGAGAACCCACCGCGTTATATACTGAAGTTTGAACAGATCTATTTGTCTAAACCCACTCATTGGGAGAAAGACGGCGCCCCCACACCTATGATGCCCAATGAGGCCCGCCTTAGAAATCTGACGTATTCAGCGCCCCTTTACGTCGATATAACCAAAACAATCATCAAAGACGGTGACGACCCCATCGAAACACAGCATCAAAAGACATTTATCGGCAAAATCCCGATTATGTTGCGCTCCACTTATTGTCTGTTGAGTGGACTCACAGACAGAGATTTGACAGAATTGAATGAGTGTCCATTGGACCCAGGTGGCTACTTCATTATCAACGGCTCAGAGAAAGTGCTGATCGCTCAGGAGAAAATGGCCACAAACACTGTCTATGTCTTCTCACTTAAAGATTCCAAATATGTATACAAAACGGAGTGTCGCTCATGTATTGAGCACTCATCCCGTCCTACGAGCACTTTGTGGGTCAATATGTTGTCGAGAGGCACACAGGGAGGGAAGAAGACTGCAATCGGTCAGAGGATTATCGCAATCATCCCATATATCAAACAAGAGATTCCAATTATGATTGTCTTCAGAGCTCTGGGTTTTGTGGCGGACAGAGATATTCTCGAACACATTATTTATGACTTCGAAGACCCAGAAATGATGGAAATGGTTAAGCCTTCTCTCGACGAAGCATTTGTAGTCCAGGAACAGAATGTGGCGCTAAATTTTATCGGTGTTCGGGGCGCCCGACCCGGTGTTACAAAAGAGAAGCGTATAAAATATGCGCGAGAAATCCTTCAGAAGGAAATGCTTCCACACGTCGGCGTCAGTGACTTCTGTGAGACGAAGAAAGCCTATTACTTGGGATATATGGTCCACAGACTACTCTTAGCGGCGCTCGGAAGGCGAGAACTTGACGATCGCGATCACTACGGCAATAAACGTCTAGATTTGGCCGGTCCTCTACTCGCTTACCTCTTCAGAGGGCTTTTCAGAAATCTTACAAAAGAAGTCCGAATGTATGCCCAGAAGTTCATCGACAGGAGAAAAGACTTTCAATTGGAGTTAGCCATAAAAACGCGTATTATATCTGACGGACTGCGCTATTCATTAGCGACTGGCAATTGGGGCGACCAGAAGAAGGCCCATACGGCAAGAGCTGGTGTCTCTCAAGTGCTCAATCGATTGACGTTTGCGTCCACACTTTCCCATTTACGGCGCGTCAACTCTCCAATTGGAAGGGACGGAAAACTAGCCAAACCGCGACAATTGCACAATACTTTGTGGGGAATGATATGTCCGGCAGAAACACCTGAAGGACATGCCGTAGGACTGGTCAAAAACTTAGCGCTCATGGCTTATATTTCTGTGGGTTCTCAGCCATCGCCTATTCTTGAATTCTTAGAGGAGTGGTCAATGGAGAACCTCGAAGAAATAGCGCCGTCAGCCATTTCAGAAGCGACCAAAATCTTCGTCAATGGCTGTTGGGTTGGTATTCATCGCGAACCCGACCTCTTAATGAATACTTTGCGTAAACTTCGGCGTCAAATGGATATCATTGTCTCCGAAGTATCGATGGTTCGCGATATTAGAGATCGAGAGATCCGCATTTATACCGACGCCGGACGTATCTGTCGACCCCTTTTGATTGTTGAGAACCAGAAACTTCTGTTAAAGAAACGTCACATTGAAATGCTCAAGGAAAGAGAGTACAACAGTTACAGTTGGCACGATTTGGTCGCCTCCGGTGTCGTCGAATATATCGATACTCTGGAAGAGGAGACAGTAATGATAGCGATGACACCCGACGATCTGGTCGACACAGAAATGGCCTACTGTAGCACTTATACCCACTGCGAGATCCATCCGTCAATGATATTA
This sequence comes from Oribatida sp., assembly GCA_034697865.1. Taxonomy (NCBI): domain Eukaryota; kingdom Metazoa; phylum Arthropoda; class Arachnida; order Sarcoptiformes; species Oribatida sp. The sequence continues at coordinate 2,151 of JAQGAR010001023.1, forward strand.
GGAGTGTGCGCCTCAATCATCCCCTTTCCTGATCACAATCAGTCTCCGCGTAATACATATCAGTCGGCTATGGGGAAGCAGGCGATGGGCGTCTATATAACCAATTTTCACATTCGAATGGACACTTTGGCTCACGTTCTCTATTACCCACAAAAACCTTTAGTCACCACCAGATCTATGGAATATTTGCGATTCAGAGAACTTCCGGCCGGAATTAACTCAATCGTTGCCATAATGTCGTACACCGGCTATAACCAGGAGGACTCAGTCATTCTGAACGCCTCTGCCATCGATCGCGGGTTCTTTAGATCTGTGTTTTATCGATCGTATAAAGACTCGGAACAAAAGCGTTTGGGAGATAACGAGGAACAATTCGAACGGCCCACACGAGACACCTGTCAGGGAATGAGGAATGCCATCTACGACAAACTCGAAGACGATGGCATTATAGCCCCCGGCACCCGTGTCTCAGGCGATGACGTTATAATCGGCAAAACATCACTACTGCCAGAGAATGATGACGAACTCGAGGGTCAGATAAAGAAGTTTACGAAACGGGACGCCTCCACTTTCCTGAGGAATAGTGAGACTGGAATTGTAGATCAGGTGATGATCACAATCAATAACGAGGGCTATAAGTTCTGCAAAATCCGCGTCCGTTCAGTTCGTGTGCCGCAAATTGGAGACAAATTTGCGTCCAGACACGGACAGAAAGGAACGTGTGGTATATCTTATCGGTTGGTCTACTCTTTCACTTATCTGAATTTAGTTTGAAAACCAACTTCTTTTTTACAGGCAGGAGGATATGCCGTTCACGTGTGAGGGTATAACTCCGGACATTATCATCAACCCTCACGCCATTCCTTCCCGTATGACAATCGGTCATTTAATTGAATGTCTTCAGGGAAAGGTTTCGGCAAATAAGGGCGAAATAGGAGACGCCACTCCTTTCAACGATACGGTTAACGTTCAAAAGATTTCAGATTTACTTCACGTAAGCTTTGATTCATTGGTTTATTCTCTTAATTAAATGAAATCTATGGACAGGAATACAACTATCAATTGCGTGGATATGAAGTGATGTACAACGCCCACACCGGTCGCAAAGTCAGCGCTCAGATCTTCATTGGCCCCACTTATTACCAGCGCCTCAAACATATGGTCGACGATAAGATTCACTCCCGAGCGAGAGGTCCCGTTCAGATACTGGTCAGACAGCCTATGGAGGGTAGAGCTCGCGACGGTGGCCTCCGCTTCGGTGAGATGGAACGGGATTGTCAGATTTCTCACGGCGCCGCGCAGTTCCTAAGAGAGCGATTGTTCGAAGTGTCTGATCCCTATCGCGTTCATATTTGCAACTTATGTGGACTCATATGTATTGCAAACCTTCGAAACAACACATTTGAATGTAAGGGCTGTCGAAACAAAACACAGATATCACAGGTTCGGGTGCCCTATGCCTGCAAACTACTCTTCCAGGAGCTCATGTCAATGTCTATCGCTCCCAGAATTGTCGTCAATCCTTAAATCATTGTTCAAATTCATTGACTTTTTTCCAATTATTTTTAACAGTAATTTGTCTCTAAATCTGTAATATTTTTCGCAATCAATAAATTTATTTTAAAAACAATTGTTATCTAAAAGGAATGAGTGGACAGTTGGTGGACAGAGTGACCCAGAGAAACAGATAAGAAAAGTTAAAAATCATTTATTATCATTAAAGCTGTAAATAGGTTTCTATGGGTTTTATACAAAAAAATGAAAATTTTACAAAATTTAGGAAATTATTGAAATTTAATTTTTGAGACAAATATTAATCGATTAAAATATTTTGTTTCAATTGAGATGAGATATATATTGAGTGAATTGAATGCTTGCAATCAGATCTGACGCCGAATCAAATTTAAGAATAGTTTTATAAATAGTTTTCATTAATTCGATGGTATTTTTGTGAACTTTAGTTCTGTTCGACGAATATTTTTTGGATTTAATAGTTTTGTCTAACATATAGTGTAACCAAAAAATGTTGGTTTTGGGCGAAAACTTTTGCCAATCGTTTCCGTTGTTGTCTCTCATCATTCGGTAGATATCGAACTGATAGTCACCGACTCCTTCAAACAGATCACTATATTTGGCCAAATCGTCGAATATAATGAACTGATTGTCAGTCATTCGAGACAATGAAAAGTCAATAATAGACGCGAAAACTCCGTTAGTATTTAAAGACAATTGCTTTCCGTTTACACAATACTCCAAAAGGGATTCACTGGTTGTGTTGATTAAGACATTTCCCCAGTGAAGGTCTCTGTGTTCAAATTGAAAGGCAGCTTCTGCTGCGGCCAAAGCCAGAGCTAACTGTGCGAAAATGCTTAGCGCTTCAACCGCTGACTTAAACTGATAGCTTTCTAAGTCTGTGCCACCGTTTGCCAAATGAAGAACAATATATAGCTGTTGTTTAGTGTAGGAACGGGGGTCTTCGTTCTCACTCCTCCTCTGAGCGTCAAACTTATCCCATTCGTCGATCAGCTTTGAAGGGAACAGTCCTCGAGTTGTCATCGCTTTAATCATATCAATGAAATTCGGGGCTCTATTCGAGAGAACTCCAGTCTTCAGACGATTAAAATTGAGAGAGATCACTAATTCGGGTAAAATCTGAGCGAAGACCTCTTCTTCTGACTGATTCTCATTCTGGACGAGAGGAATAATTTTGATGACAATATCTCTTCCTTTACTGTCAATGGATGAGAAGACTTCTCCATACGATCCTTCGCCTATTTTCTTGCATTTGTTGAGAACAGTCTTATCGAAGGCTAACTTGAAATCAATCAATCGGTTTGTTTCACAATATAACAACACTTTTTCTTTTGCGGTCAAAACCTTTTGTTTTCCGTCATTTGAGACCACTTTAGAAGAGGAGAACATTGAAGTACTCAAAGACTGATTGAATGCTTTCTTTAGATCTCTATTATCTTTAAAAGAACTTATAATTGTCTGATCATTGAAGTCATCAAATGTGTTGTTAGACTCGGAGGTCTTAATAACTGTTCTGAAGGGTTGACACGACTTGTTGTATATCGAATGAACGGAAGCGATGCTCTTTCGATACAAATGATACGCATTCGAGTGTCCGTTTGTCCGCTTTCGCGACTTTGATAGCGATTCTGTGTCCAAAATGGGAACTATTGTTGTAGTTATGATGGGATACTGGTCTATAATTGAAGTGCTGTTCGAACGACACAACTTCTGTAGAGAAACATCGAAATGACTTCTGTCGACAACTAATTCATATTTAGAATTCTTTGAAAGCTTTTGTGGTTTGCATGCAATTAATGGAGTGCTTCCGACCAATGGCTCGAACACACTCGACAACTCATTCGTTCGCGTCTTTTGTAAAGTTCTGTGAGAAAGACCCTGCAGTTTATGGGAAGCAGACCTCAAAGATTTTGAGTAATGACTACTACTGGGGTTGACAACAGTCTGATCTACGATTGTTTCCGATTCACTGGAATTGTCGACAATAATAGAAGGCTTCGACGCTTCGATCAGAGATCGGGTCAACTGTTTGGAGCGATTTGACGTCACTTTTTTCAAATCTGAAATCGATGGCTCGACTATATCCAAATCTAAAGGTTTGTCCTCTTTTGGTACTGAGATTTTTGGGATTCTTCGTGACTTTTCTCTGGGCGGAAGAGGCGCTACAAATGTATTCTCTTTTGATTGAATCGACTCTGAGTTCATTTGCGGAGAATCCACTGAAACGATTGGTGAAACATTTTTAATCGTAACATTATGTCTGCGCTGCACAGGAGTACTAGCAATACGGTTGGCGCCCACACCCGCAGTGTTTAGACTCTCGCGTTTGAACTTTAATTTTGAAGCATTTGTTTCATTAGTTTTAAGAATAGAATTGATGTTCGAAACACTTTTAACGGAGTAATCGTTTGGTTGGATGTCATCAACAAAGACGTCGTCCTCCTGTTCTTCATTCGATTCCGTTTCCCAATCACTAGAAACAGTTGTTTGTTTAGCCGAACCTGACATCAGATTTGGCTCATCTGAGTTCTTATCCACTTTAGACCAATCGATGAGATCAGCGAACGGTGCCATCACTTCATGCATAGGAGGCGTCGGGGGATCGGGTTTGACATAATCCCTGACTTTGGTTATGTGTAACGGAATTTTAGCGATTTCATCGAAGTCCGGGAGTCCGGCGCTTTCGAACGCTCGCAAAAGACTCTCTTTAGTGCAGTCCGGATATGCTTTCGGTTTCTTTTTAGTCACTTTTTTCACATTTTTATCACAATTTTCGGCGAATTTCACTCTATTTTGTCTCTTTTCGATAGTTCTCTTAATGCGTGTCCGACAGGTCTTAGCGGAGGGCTCGAAGTCGCCGTCTTTACTCCCATTTGACTCCAGATCTGATAGACTCGAATCAATCGGTCTTTGATTGGCTGATAATTTCGAGTTTATTGTCTTCAAAGGTTTCCTTCGATTGCCATAATTTTCACACCTCTTCGGTTCATTATTGCTGAACAATTGGTCGAACATAAGTTCGGCGCGAGTGGCCGTTCGCCCCGTTTCCACTTCACCGTACAAATCGATTGACGGCTCTTTTAATATCGACTTCGAAGACATTCTCAAAGAGTTAATTACTTTAATAACTCTTAATTATTACAACATTTTAATCAAAATAAACACAAAAAATCGAAATTTTGTTTACATTTAAATTCAAATGAACTTTGAATAAAAAATATACTGGACTTTCAAATAATTGAGAGCTATTCACATATGGCATACAAAATTGTTGACAATATTTGAACCCTAACTAAAAGTTTCAATATTTAAACTAATTTGCTTTGAGATTAGCAAAAGATTTCTATGAAATTTAAAAGAGTTTAAAATATTTTATTAAAAAATATAAGTGATTATGCAAATTTTAAGTTTCTCTAATAAAGCTTCAATATTAAATATTACCCCTCTCTTTTTGACAATATAATGTCTTATTTGACAATTTTTAATGGAATTATACTACGCACTGATTGGTTAAAATAGTTTTAATGGCAACCAATGAGAGAATCCATAATCCACGTCATTTTATTGGAAATAATATGATTAGAAATTATTGTTTATTTAATTTGGAATAATTTATAATTTAATTAATTGAATAAACGGATTAAGTCTTAAGACTAGAATATAATAATTTGGCCAAACATTTCAATAAATAAAAATTAAAACCAAATATATATCGAAAGTAGAAAAAGTAGTAATAATCAGATCTAATGTTAAACTCGAAAACAGTTTCGTTAAAACAATAGTTTTCGATATGTTTTTAATCTATTGGTCGCCCTTTAAATCCAATGATTGATAAAAGCCATTGAAGTCAAGCCTTAAACAGAAGAATGGGTCAGAATTAGGGATTCATTAATATAAATAGGAATTCATACCGATTGAGGACAGGGAGCATTGTGAAGCTTTCTTGAGTCTGGAGTTTAATCGCTTCCAACAATTGATGTAAAGTCGTATTGAACTCCGAGTGCATAGAACTGATGTGGTCTTCAAAACTGGTTTTAAGTTCTTGACTGTCATTAATTTTGAGCGCAATCTCTTCCGAATCGTTTTCGTAGACTTTTTCCAACTCATGAGATGAGTCTAAAAGTTCGTATTGAGTCGAATGACTTTGCGAGTCCTTTGGCACAGAATAACACAATAGTTATTAGAGAATTTCATTCATAACTAAACTTACTTTCATAAAGTTGGAGAATACAATACAAAGTCTCAGTAACTGAACAATAGCTTTGAGGAGTTCTCCAGATGTAAGCATTGCGTCGCGCAAACACTTCTGGATATAATCTTCGTGTGATTTCATCATATCGTCGACACTCGAGACCTTTGTCTGCACGTAGTCTAAGAACTGATGAAATGTGGGTTCAATCACTTCAAGCATTATATAGTATTCCATGTTTTGAACAAAATTTAACATTTTTTGGAGTAAAGCAAATGCCTGTCCATAACCGGTGACCGCTTGTAAAGTGAATCGTTTGGCAATTTTGTTGCCTTTCCACACCTCTTCCAACTGTCTCTCAACATATTTGCAATAAAAGAGGTGTCGGAAAAGCATTTGATAACAAGTGATATTTTTGCGACTTATGATGAGCGATAGGGGCCAGGCTACTGAAAAGCCCATCGCCAGGGATTCAGAACCTCGAAGAATGTAGGGCTCAGATATTGAATCATCTGATAAACTATTTGATCCAATGTTAAGTATTTGTGACATTTGTGAGTGCAGTGAATCCGGTAATAACTCAATGCGAACGTCGTCTTTATAGGGATCAGAATTCATAAGACTTGTGCGAAGTGACAGCTCTAACAATGATTCCAGTCGATTGGGTGCGATGTCGTCAATTTCTTTCTCAAGTTCTTCAGCGGCCAAATCCATGAATTGGACCATAAAATCTCCGAAATCCATAAAAAAGTAGTGTTTTATTGACTTCAATCTTCCGATTAGATCCGACTCATCCACAAGAAGATGAAGAAGCTCTTTGGAGGCAAACTTATACGCAACTTCAATGTTTTCGATATAAACCCTCTCCTCTGTAGTATAGACCAGAGGATCGGGTAATTGGGGGCGAGGTATTTGTCGGCCACAGTTTCGAATGACACTCAAGTATTTCCCGGTTTTCATAATGATATCGGAGTGACGTTCAAAAAATATGGGAATTCTGGACCGAACCACTTCATAGCGATTCTCCCAAAACAGACTAAAAGATAATTGAATTAATTCCATATTCAATGCATTAAAATATAGATAACTTACTCGTCGAGAACGCCATCGTTTTGATCAGCTCTGTCTTCGACCAAAAATTCTTTGTACGGGTCGTCAATAATTCCCTCATAAATCCAAGTCTCGAGTATTTCAAAATAGGGTTCACTCGCTTTTTTGGTGATCGACAGACAAAAATCCTGAGCTTTAGTATTACCACTTAAAGAAATAGTCTTCTCGTGAAGAATACTGAGTACTGCCCCACCATTTGTATTGCTCTGAAAATAATAAAATTGTAATTCAAAGGCATTGTTTCAAAACTAATGAAGAAAACCTTTAGTATTTTGCTGGCGATGTCTTTAAGTATTCCTAAGTTTGTGAAACTTGGCTGAAGATAATACCACATCTTCTGAAGAGTGAGATCTCCCTTTCTGTGCTGTGTCTCGAGTTGACTAACAAGAGTGAAGAAGTCTTTGATCTGAGCCCTCATGGCTGCCACCAGAGCCTGATTAACTAATCCATAATCTATTGTATCGATGAAATGAATGATTTGGGAATAGTATGGACACAAAGCGGTGATTCGAACGGCCAGAGTGTAGAGCAACTCATCTCCAGTTTTGTCGACTTCGATCTCATGTTTATTGGGTTTATCTCTCAATCGATGCAAACGGATATAATTTCCTTCGATTCCCTGTCAATAATATTAGAGTTAATATAAGAATTGAATCCATTCATCATATCTTACGAGAAGAACAAATAATAGATCTTCAATGAGAGCTCTCTCCTGTTCGGGCACAGAGAGATTACTCAATGGCTGAACGGTATCCTCTGGCGCCCAATCGTTGAATTGATAATCGAAACTCAGAAACTTCCAGTCAGACATCTTATTCCGCCTGTCTTTCCTTTTGTTCAAAGCATCTCTGGCTTCAGGCGTCGCATTCATTGGAATATTAAAGACGTCTTCGGATGCATTTGAGATAATATTCATTTCAGTGATATTTGTTTCAGAAAATGGTTGAGTTGTCGCTGAGTTGAAAGAATGGCGATTATCTGAAGTGGTGGACATATGAGTTTTGGTGGCTGAAGATATGGCATCGATTTGGTCTGTGGTTAACCTTTGGCTCAACCGTTTGGAAGCGCTTTTATTTTGAAGTTTCAATAAGTATTTAATCTATAAATCAATCAAAACATAAGAAATCCGAAAGATTAAGAGAAGACATACTTTGCTCTCATCATTAATTCGGGCCAATAAGTGGACCAATGGATCCAATTCTATGACACTATCGGACAGACGTTATTGAAATATGAAAATAAGTGGATCTTTAGTTAAATACTTATGGATTTTCAAATCTTCGTATTTGTTTTTGAAGTCTGGATCCGATGAAACCTCTAATTTTCTAACGAACGTGTCTTTTGCGCCCCGAGTTTTGGACTTTTGATCAACGCTTTTGACCAGATTTTCGGTGATGGCGTCTGCAGTCACGCCTTCGTTCACATTATCTTCAATTCTGAGGACACAAACAAAAGATTACAATCTTGTGAATAATTGATGTCTGAGTCTGATTTACTCCAAGAGTTTCATCAATTGGTTGACATCATTATGTATATTGAATTCGGAAGACATTATCAACAATTTTAACTCAATATAAAAATTAGTGACAAAAATAAACTCTAATTGAAACAAATTTTATCATTCATTCAAATCAATCAAAACACAAAACATTTGATATTTTTAGCGCTTTTACTGTCAGTGAACGACATCTAATGTGAAGTAAACTTCACTGCATATCAATCACTTAATAGGGAGGTCCCTGAGCGTCAAATGAGGGATCAGAAGATGACTTATACCATTTTGAAGGAAATTTTGCTAGAAAATCAACAAGATAAAATTTATCGGCGAATGGCTACTCTAAAGACCCGAAATAACGGGTTGAAAATTGTAAGAAATATCGTGATTTGAAAGAAGAAATTCGTTCTTTAATAAGCAAA
>JAQGAR010001024.1:0-10898 GCA_034697865.1 Oribatida sp.
CCTTCAATTAGCACATCCGTGAAGTGAAACACATTTCTCTTTCTTTCGATTTAATTTGAATTTTGCTTAAGTTTTCATTGTTTTGCATTTGAAGTAGTTATTTGAAGTAGTACAATTACTGAATCTATGGGGAAAAAATTCTAGATCACGTTTATTATAATTGCAAGAAATTATGAATTGATTTAGACCTTGATACTGCCCCCAATAATTAATCAATCGATTTATCAAATTTTGATTACTCTCATCGATAGTGTCGGCGAAAACGGCGAATGGGATTCATATAATGGAATCGCAACTCTGGATAATAAGACCAGTTATCACGTGGACAGACTACAGCCCTTCACTGTCTATTCATTCCGAATTCTGGCAGTTAATGCGATTGGCACGAGTCAGCCAGGCAAAGAGTCTTATTATATGGTCACTCTTCGTGAAAGTATGAATCGATTTTATATTTTAAACTCGAATTTCAAACATTTACCCAAACATTCAAAAGAAAAATCGATAGAAAAATGTTCGTTCAAATGGAAAACACATAAAATTTGATTAAATTTCGCAATTTTTCAATGAATTTATTTATTATTCGTTAAGAGTTATGTGAATTTCAATTCTGGTTATCAAAAATTCATAAAACGGTTATCCCTAATATTTATTCAGTTTTCTACCGGAATAGCGAATGCCTTAAAGCAAAGGACAATATTTTCATATCCTATGTCTAAATATTCTTGTATTCCTCTTGTAATTAATGTTAGCCTCTGGACATTTAGAAATTGTAGGCTGAGTTACTCCCCCTCTACTCTCTGTCTAACCTCCACTGTCTTAATAACCCTTAATATGATGACATTTATGACTGTATGGTGTGTTCAGAGCGCGATTCCGGTGTCACTCAGGATTGTTATTAATGTTCACCTAATTTCGTGCACTTAATTCTGGCCCCGATATGAGCGCTACTGAACGGAAACTACCAAATTTAGCCACTATTTGCATAACTTAAGTATTGCACACGGTTTAAGACTGTGTGGCTGTCAGAGGAGAGGCTCTGATGGCTAACCGATGAATAAATAATTATTCATTAAACGACTAAAGCATTTAAAAGCTCATCAATATTTCTAAGTCGTCGACTCATTTAATTACTCTTTATTGAATGCAATACTTCTCTATCCTTAAGAAAAAAAAGTAAAAGTATTTCTTTTGAATTTTAAGCACAAAATCAGAACAAAAGACAATTAAACACAAAATTATTCTGAATATTGAAAGAATAGAGAAATCATTCAAACAAATCGAGATTTTATTTAAATAATCTCTTCATTGTCTCTTTTTATGATTTAGTTCCCGACGGAAAGCCTACAGTGATATCTGCTAGCAATACGAGCAGTTCTACAATTCGTCTTCAGTGGGCACCACCTAACAGGAACACAATCCATGGAGAGTTTCTCGGCTATAGAATCAAATATAGAAAACATGGACCGATTTTAGGCAATGAAAGGGAAATAACGCTCAGGGATCCAGATCTGAGAGTGAGCTCTACTTTTCTAACCTCTCTATTGTTAAATACATAACAAAGCCTTTTGTGAAAGACTGGTCTAAATTGTTATTTCTCTTAATTCTATTCCGCAATAGTCGTATACATTAAGGAATTTGCAACCATTTACTGAGTACATGGTAACTTTACAAATATTCAATCCGGCCGGTGAGGGACCGGCCACTGCAATAACCGGAATGACTGATGAAGGAAGTGAGTCAAACAATTTTTTGTTTACAATCAATTAGTTTAATGATATTCAGAGTCCATTCAGACAATTATCACATATTTATTACAATCTAATTGTATAATAAATTTTTAGGTTACAAAACAAAGTCTATTCACAATTCCTATGAAATATTCAGCGCAATACATTCTGTGCTTTTTTGTGAATACACTTTTGTTTAACTAAAGTTTATTAAAAACCAAATTAGTAGCAAATGATAGCAATTGAGAGGTCGGGTCTACTATTCAAATATTATTCATTTATGAGATTAAAAATGATTTACTAATGAAATCGATTCACGAAAAAAATGGATTAAATTAAGTCTTTTGTTATGCAGTCATTGCATTAAATTCTAGATAATAGACATTAATAACTATCAGACTATCATTAAATCTCATTAATAATTAAAACGTTAGGAAATTATGTGAGACTTTTGCCATAATTAGGATTTTTATATAATTTCCATTACTATAATTTCTATAATATTGTCCATTAGTCTCGAGTCCGCCACAAAACGTATCTCTATTGCGAGTGACAAACTCTATGGCTAGACTTCAATGGTTAGAACCAAAGTCACCGAACGGCAGACTTCAAGGATATCGGGTTTATGTCCTCAATATCGGCGCTAATTTCACCGAAGTTAAGAAATTAATAAACCCTCAGCAGCACACTATGGACTTCTCCATACATGGATTAAGTAAGCATTCAATTAATATTAATGTCTTTATTAAGGTAACTGTGGGTCAGACACAACCTGACAGTCCGGTTCCGCCAACAGATCTAATAATAATTTATTTATATTTCCTGTGATTTCATCGCTTTATTTATAATTAATTATCGATTTTTTTGTGATTCGCCCAAAAATATTATTAAACTCATGTCTTGTTTTGCGTTTGAGTTTAATTTAATGCATAATTAATTTCAAAAATTTATCCAAAGCTCAGCCATGAGTTCAAATATCAGCGAATCTTTTCTCTACTCTAATCATAGATCTGAAGTCAGGCATAAAATCTATTAATAAATAGATCTTTGAGAAGATTTATTCTTCAGTTATAATAAGCTCTCCTTCCAGTCTCTCAATACTCTTCCAGTACTTCCAATTGAATCTTTGAATACCAAAATTTTTATTAATGAAACGCCAATTATATAAGCGTTGTTAGCAATGATTTTCTACAATCAGTGATCAGTTATGCCATTATCTGAGACACGATTACGAAGAAAACATTTTACTCTTATATCAGTAAAAAAGTACCTCCACTTTGTTGTATATATGGGCGCAACTATCAACTTGGATACAAATTGAATAGTGACGAGCCCAGTGTGTGCGACCCCTGACCTTTATTATACGATTCAAGATTGTGAATGACATATCACTGACTCCTACAAAGTTATGCCAATAAAAAGTGTTTTTCTTCTCAAAGTAATCCTATTTTGGTGTCTCTCTGGGGGTTCGGTATTCAAATAGTTTTCATAATTTTTTCTATGTTTTCAATAGAAGTCATCAAAATATTATCAGAAAATGATTTCATGATTTGAATTAATTTCTATAAACATTTTCTTTTTTATGTGCAGAGCCTTTCACTCAATATAAAGTCTGGATTAAATCATACACTCATAAGACTGAAGGCGAGCCCAGCAAGACTATTGAATTCCGCACAGACGTCACCGGCCCGAGCGCTCCCATAATCGTAAACCTGACCTGTGAGACGACCAGTGATGCCCTTCACGTCTATTGGGAACGTCCGGCCGTTTTTTACAATTCCATCGATTACTTCTTCATTTATTATCGTTCCGAAGATAAAAGTGACAGTGAATTCGAGGAAGTGGCCGTCCCGGGAGGTGGTGTCAGCAGCAAATTCGAACACTACGTAAGACATTGATTGACATTTGATTTGAATTTAAAATTGACTTTTATTTTGTCATTCCTTAGGCTTATATCACGAATCTAACAAAAGGAACTCTGTATGAAGTGAAAGTGCAAGGGGCCACCCGCAGTATCACAGAGCTTGCTAAACTTTACCGTGGTGAATTTAGTGAGCCCCGAAAAGTTATCCTCCAGAGTAAGTGCATCAGTAAGTCTTTCGCTTTCCTTTTCCACTAACCTTTTCTCACTGAAAGCTTTACAACTAATGAGTAGAAAATAATTACTTCTAATCGTAAGCAATGTTTGAAACATTTTTCTTACTTTTGGTTATTCTTTGGTTTCGTTACTTTTGGTTTTTGGGTCTAAGTCTTAGTCTTAGTCTTAAGTCTTATAAAACAAGACAAAAATAAATGGACTCAAAATTAATTGTAATTTGTATTTAAGGTTTCGTGTCTTCACCTTATGTCGAACCAACACTTCCGGCATCAATGATCGCAGGAGTTATCTGCGCGTCGTTTGCATTGATTCTGGCCATTCTTTCATTCGTATTGTGGCGAAAGTACTTCCAGGCAGCCTATTATTACTTGGATGACCCGCCCTCTGCCACCAGAGGGGGATCACCTCAACTCTCCGAAGTATTTGATGATTCTGAATATGCATCAATTACTGTGTCGCAGTGGTCTAAACACGTTCAGGACCTGCACGCAGACGGAGATCTCGGCTTTTCCCGGGAATACGAGTCAATACAACACGCCACTGATTTAGACCTGTCCTGTCAACACTCACAGCTCCTCGAAAACAAGAACAAAAATAGATACGTCAATATTGTGGCCTACGATCACACTCGAGTTGTGCTCAAACCATTGAGCACTCAGAAGAAGAATGGCCTCGACTATATTAACGCCAATTATATCGATGTATGCAATCATCGAAATTTAAATCAATTTTAATTATTTGACATAAATTTATTATTGTAATGTTTAGGGTTATGGTAAATCCCAGGCGTATATCGGAACTCAGGGTCCGCTTCCCTCCACTTTTGATGACTATTGGCGTATGATTTGGGAACAGCGGGTCTGCATTGTTGTAATGATAACTAATTTGATGGAAAGAGGAAGAGTAAGTTAATTGATTTTGCAATCCCTTTCCCATAATCCTCCGAAAATCCGAGGGCTTTTGCTATGAGTCAGACTCAATTAAACTCAAATTCATTTCATTTCTGACATTCCTTACCATTTTACTAAACAACTGCTTCTTAAATAACTAAATATTCTATGGATTTGTTTCTATTTCTCCTCAAAAACTTCTTTTTCTGACAATTTTCACAAAAAGCACAAAGGTCAGGAAAGGGAGGGATTTACACAACAATTCTATTATTTAATAACAAATTGATTAATGAATTGCAAAACTTATCGATTGAATCTCAAATAAAATTGAACTGAGAAAAAGCCAAACAAAAACTAAGACCTAATTTCCAATTTAATACTAAGTGATTGCTTTTCGGTGTTATTCAATGCCTTTAATTGAGTTTTTGATTTAATAAATGCATGTCTATTACAATATGTCTATCATTATCTCTATTATTGATAGCATGCGTCGCACCACTACTCTCATAGTTATCATTCAGAACTGGACGACTCTGTAAGTAATCTCGAACTCAATCTTTGCTCTCTGTCTCTGTCTTTCTCTTTGTATCTCATTCTCTATGTCTTCCAGAACTCGATTTCAGTACAGAATTACTTCGAATAAATTGTTTTGAGTTTTGATGAAAGATTTTATGAAAACTTAATACAGAACTCAAAGTCACTGTAATTAATGATTTATTTTATGTTTAGCGGAAATGTGACATGTATTGGCCCAAAGAGGGAACAGACACCTATGGCATTATCCAAGTGAAACACTTGCAGGAGGTAGTGATGGCTACTTATACTCTCAGAACATTTAACGTTAGGAATCTCAAAGTCAAAAAGGTATGCAATCACTGACTATTGAGTTGGGATCAAATAAATTCTAATCTTGTAATGTGATATTCAGAAGCATGGCGCAGAACGCACAGTCTATCAGTACCATTACACCAATTGGCCCGATCATGGCGTACCCGATCATCCTCTTCCAGTGCTTTCATTCATTCGCAAGTCTTCTGCGGCCAATCCACCGAATGGCGGTCCAATTATAGTCCACTGTTCTGCAGGAGTTGGTCGCACCGGCACTTACATTGTGTTGGATGCAATGCAACGCCAAATAAAGCACAGACAGTCTATTAATGTGTTCGGTTTCCTCAAACATATTCGCCAACAGAGGAATTATTTGGTCCAAACGGAGGAACAGTATATCTTCATTCACGACGCACTACAAGAAGCCATAGAGTCGGGCGATACTGAAGTGCCATCGAGTCATCTCTTAAAGTATATTCAAACGCTACAAACTGGTGGAGACGGATCTTCTAATGTGAGCTATGATAAAAGCCATCACTGGCCTCTCCTCGAAAGGCAGTTCCGACTCGTCACTCAGTTTAAGGTATGATTTATTGCTTTTGATTTGCTTTCAATCGATTCTAATAATCCTTTTTGTGTTCTTTAGGCTAAAGATTTCAATGTTGTGTCGGCTCTCAAACCGTGCAATAAAATGAAGAACAGGTCATTAAATCTGATTCCATTGGAGGCCCATAGAGTGCATATAATACCTAAGAATCCGGGAACCGAAGGCTCTGATTATATAAACGCTACATTCCTTCCTGGTTTCAATCGGCTCCGGGAGTTCATTGTCACACAACACCCGGTTTGGGACACAATCGCCGACTTCTGGCAAATGGTTTGGGACCACAACTCCCAGTCTATTGTTGTCCTCTCCTCAGTCATCGACGAAAAAGAGTTTCCTCAGTTCTGGCCGGACAGGGACGATGAGTCTGACCATGGATCGTTCAAAGTGAAGCTAACTGATGAGGCTCGCATTGTTCAAGAAGGCGGGGGCTTTATTACTACCCGTGACTTCATGTTGCAGTCAACACAAGACGATTACGAGCTATGCTGTCGAATCTTCCACTGCTCTGATTGGCCCGAACGGCAGCCATTGACTAATGTATTTGACCTGGTCAGAGTGGTCCAAGACTGGGCAATCGAAATGCCCAATGGACCAGTCGTTGTAGTGGACAGGTATTTTCATCGATCAAAATATTTTTGAATGTGATTTTAATTATGTATTCTTCTATGAATCAATAGGTTCGGGGGCACCGAAGCGGCCACTTTCTGCTGTTTGACGACACTCTATAAGCAGTTAAATTTTGAAGACTGCGTCGATGTCTATATGTACGCAAAGTTGTATCACTTGCGACGGCCGGGCATTTGGCGATCACAGGACGACTTCCTATTCCTGTACCGCGCTTTAGAGTGTTTGGTCTCTAACGTTACCGAAGAGCAGAACAATAGTCCGTACGGCAGTCAATTGACTGTAACCAACGGCCACTCCAACGGACACGCAATCAAAATCGCAATAAGTGGCGAACAAACCCTTAAATGCGATTCTTTAGCTTAAAATTATAGATAATTAATACAATTTGTGACTAATTATTGATTGTTATTAACTTATTTATAAGAAAACTATTAACCAATTGAACAAAACCTTTGTTTCCGAAAAGAAGACAAAACCAATTCGTGATATGTTATTACAGTTTTTACATTTGATTTTTGTTCATATTTTGGATCAAATGATACCACAATTACAACCAATTGCTCATCAATTGTCTCATCAGTTAATTTGAGACAAAACCAAAACTTAGTCAATATTTCAACAAATTTGTAAAATTAATTTATTTGATATAAAAAAGAGTTTAAAAAACAATTATATAAACAAAACTTTTTCTCTTAACTGAAAAGTTTTCAATCCATAACTCATGAGTGAAATATTCAAAGAATACATCCATTCGTTCGGTTTCTCACATCAATTATCTCATTAATACCATTGTATTGGAACAGACATACAGAAGATCTCACTGCCATCAATTTCATACCATTTCGATCACTGCTTCCATTCTTTCCCTCTTTTATGAGTCTTATACATTTTTCAAGAATTGTTTTAATATAACTATTAAATTATTGTCAAACAAACAAAACCTAATTATCCATTAGAGAAATGAGTGCTAAGGAAAGGATTATTCAAATCTGAATATCAATTAAAATGTATTTAAACTAATTGTGAAATAATGCGAAAAATCAGTTGAATTATTGAATAGATTTTAGATTTTTTAATTGATTTATGAAAATGTAATTTATATTAAAATTATTATAATTTTGTACATAAATTCATAACTGTTTTAAATTAAATAAATGTAATTTCAAATAATTTGCTCATTTATTTCAAAATAGAATTCAATGTTTATTTCAATGTTTAAAAAAAATACAATTTTGTTTATCAGTCGATGAGTTTGAATGTATTCCCAAATTCTTGTACATTCTTGTGTAATTCAAAGAATGGAATGAAGAATGATTGCCCAAGATAACATGACCTCTTCTTTATAAATTTTAATATTAGAGTAATTTGTTTTTAAAAAAGCCAAAAAAAAATAGATTCAATGGTTTAAAAATTATTCAATAAACAGACAACAATTTCTTCGATTGATTAGCGAAGAAATAGTTTAAAGAATGGATTATCTTTTCTTTGTGTCTGTATATAAATGGGATGATTGACGCCATAAGTGATTCGAATGTGTTCTTCAAGCCTTTGGTAGTATTCATCGCCGACTACTCCTCGACGGCAAAGACCAGCCAACTGTCGATATATTACTTCTGTGATTAGTATTTCTGTGAGTTTGGGATTAAATTTTCCCAAAGCTTTCGAAGCGATCGATGAAATGACTGACATTTCGGACACAAATTCAGATAAATTCAGAAAAGGAACTGTAGCGAAATTTAGAGTCTTTTTGGTCTGTTTTTCAAATAATAGATTTAATTTTTGGTAATCGATATCTGAGTCCAAATTTCGTTCGCATTTAAGGCAATCGCAGTCAGAAATCAAATATTTTAGTTTCAAAAACTCGTGTCTGTCCTCTTTATTCTGTGCCAAATAGACAAAACTTCTTGTAAATTGTGTGCCCACAGATATCGGTTCAATGGCTCGCATTTGCATTGAAAGGCCTGGAAAAACAATTGATTGCAATTATTAAACAATTTTGACATTTTATTACCATTAAAGACGATAACTGAATTGGGAAGACATGAATGACTGACAGCAGCCAAATCAAGATATAGACCAATTCCCGCGATATTGATGCCATCGACTGGTACCCCACCCGTATATCCAGAGTAAGACATAAACTCTTGTTGAATAATAGAAGAAGAAATCACTACAAACCACTGAAGAAGTTCTTTCCGATCGAAATCGATATCATATTCTTTGAAATGTTGACAAATGATTAGAAAATCCGTCATTCGGTCCCTATCTTCCAGTATAGGGGGTAACGCTTCCATAAACTCCAGACTATGTTTTGCTTTGAAATCATTGAGACTTAAATCGGTTCCGTCGAAAAGCAAATGTCTTTTTGAACCAAAACTTTCATCAGACTTAATGGTAAGCCATAAACGGATTAGCATTCGTTCAGACCATTTAACACTTTTGGTCTCATTGGATTTGAATCTCTTATTTTTCAATACTTTGCACTCATTCTTATGGAACTTCCAATCGATTCGTTGACAGTTTTTATCGCAATAAGACATTTGATGACAATTCGAGCATTTCTTCAATTGTTGGCCATATTTAAGACAATTATCGCAATATTTGCCTTTAATTGCGGGCAACCAATTATAAACCAAATGTATTATAGGTTTTGCGTCAATGATGACATCGCCGGCATTCAGTGGTCGCTCACTATTTGAAGCCATTTTCTAAAATCATTAATAAATACCCGATTTTACTGATAATTCGCTAAAAAGCAAATTGTTTTAAGGAAACGGAAATTCAAACCAAATTTAGTGGTCATACAAATAAGACGTTACACACATTACACAAATTGTGACACAATTTCCAGATTAATACTGAGAATCATGTATTTAAAATAATGAACTTGATACCTTCACAATAATTAAACACTTAAACTGCTTCTGACTTTTATTAATATTTGTGTCCTCAGACTTGAATCAAATAAAACATTGATTTGTTGTGAAATTCAGTCATAAAATTGAATTCCAGTGAATTGAGTCTTCCATTTGTCGTATAAGAACTGAAAGAACAGAATCCAAATGACAGACAAATTGAAGAAATGGTAAAATGCGATATGAAATCTAATCCTTTCCAAACTCCGATTACTCAGTTCTTGTCCAAGAATATAGTGAATCATTTTAAGAAAAGTCAATGTTTTCATTTGAAGATTGAGTATCCGCCGAACTGAAAGGCAGATGGAAAGGGATACAACCATTACCAACAATATATGTGTGAGAATCACTTTGGGGTTATCATGGACGAATTCCTCGATTGATTTGCGTTCAATACGTATTCGAAGTTTGTATCGAGTCTTACAAATGGCACAGGAATACATTTTACCCGTTGATATGATCACCATTTCCAGACAACGCGAATGAATGTATTTCATGGACCCGGAACAGTTGCACGGACTTAACATTTCATCACTTCGATCGGTTTCGTGACAAACCCGACATTCATTTCGAGGTAAAGGTCGCAGCAAACGGTTCGTTTGAGTCGACATCGCTTCCATTCAATAGATTTATTTGTGATTTTCAAACAATACTTTTATTTTTAATTATTTTGAAAATTAGAAAAACAATTATTCGTCAAAATATTTTCAATCAAAAACAAATGCAATACAAAAGAGGAAATTAAAAGTTAAGGATTTGAATGAGGTCAGCCCCTATCAAACATTGAGAAATGGGACGATTGGCACTATACAGGATCCGAATCTGTTCTTCAACTCTATCGTAATACTTAGGGTTTAACTCTGTTTGTGTCAACTCTGAGAGGTGTTCTCGGAATGACAATTCCGTGAGGAGAGCTCGTAACACAACAGGGTGATACTTGCCATAATTCTCTTGAATAAATCTCTTGATATTAGATGTGTTTTTGATGGAATCCTCGAGCAAACCCTTGTAATGCGATGAACGATCGTTTTGTAATTTGGACAGACATATTTCCGCACAAAGTGATGATTGTCTTGATATTAATCCATTAAATTGTTCGTAATCAATTTTTGAATCCATATTTTGTTCGCATTTATCACATTTGCAGTCAATTAAGAATTCTTTCTTTAATTCTGATTGTCTTTTAGACTTTTTCTGCATTAATGA
>JAQGAR010001025.1:0-10887 GCA_034697865.1 Oribatida sp.
TTTAAAATATGCGTTCAGTTGAGAGACAAGTAATTAGAGCAACAAAATGGGTTTCAACTAATTTTATCACAGAATAAGACGACATCTTGTCTTCAGATAACTGTTTGAGAAATACTTAAGATTTTAAGTTTCGCTGTTTTTGTTATGATAAGTAGTGAAAGAGTGAAATACTTTTGAAGAAAAAATAGATGAAATCACTGGAAGTAATGCTTCTGCTCTGAACAGTGATACCCCTTATATGGCATCAGAGACTAAATTTGTTTTTCGACATTTGCCAAGACTAGAGTTCCAACAGATAGAGAGGCTGAGCAACAGTGAAGTTGGAGTTAAAAAAATAGCACACAATTGATGTCTTTTTTTGTGGTGAACTCAAAGAACAAAATCTCTTAAACAGATCTTAAATTTTTCATTCATTGCTTTAGTTTTAGATCTTCACAGCTTTTAGATCTTTTTAGAGGAAATATCAATAAATTCATTGATTTTTGATGAAAGCAAGTTTGCTTTCGGGCCGATTGTGAGCAGAATCAGCGCAACACTACTTATAAAGTGTGGAAACGGTTCCAAGTCTTAAAATAAGCATTAAGTTGAATTCATCAAAAATAAGTAGTGATTGCCTGTGTCTTATGACATGTCAATGTCGTACCCGTCCTCTCGACATACGCTCATTGTATGCGACAAACACTGCTTTCACTCAAATTGAATCCCGAATCCGAGTCGACAACAAAAACACGAAACAAACGCAACGTTTCGAGTAAAACTTAGTTTAAAAATAGTGTCCATTCATTACATTACTTAATCTGAACGAAAATATGACGCAAACATGATATTTAGCGCAAAGAATTCAAAACAACTTTTCTATTTCAGTCAATAGATGAGGCAATAAATCAGAATAAGCAAGGTAATTCATTGATCAGTTTGATTAATCAGATTTGAAATATAATTGGAGAGTCACTGAGAATCAGATAAATATTATCCAACTTTCATCAGATGACTGATAAACACCCAGGTGCGCTCAATAATTGGAAATTTTTTCATGAAATTAGAATAATTTGAAGTTTAAAATAAAGAATCAATTATTCTCAATAATTATAAATCCGATATAATCTTAAAGGTTTAAACTTGTCAAAAAGATGGATGAAGTGGTTTTGAAAAAAATCCAAAAAGAAATCTGATCAATATCAATACACCTTCAAACATTCTGATTGAAAATTAACCTTGTCAATCACTCATTTAGGTCGAGCAAAACAGCAAATGAATGGATTATATTATAAAGTCTATTATTAAGCGTAAATCGATCTTGATCCCTTCACATAATAAGCTTCGTATAATATTCACTGTCCAATATCTTTGCCAACTGATTAATCGCGAAATTGGCCCACGCAATTGCCTTGCTCCTATTTCTTATAATAGTGGTTGGAAGATTGACGACATCGAGTCTTATAAATTAAAGTTTAGTGAAATACCAGAAAACGTTAGAAAACTGTTAAATCGCTGTCATATTAATTTTGTTGTTGTTGTATTAATTGTGTTAAACTTTTGTTTATTTTATTTGAATAGTTATTTAAAGTGCGCTAAAAGAGTGTTATTTGCAATAAAATGAACTCAGAATTTGAAAACTGGATTCAATAGTTTTATTTTTCTGCCATTAATTATCTGATGATTTTTTTCTGACATTTAGAGACCTTTTCCATCAAACTTTTGCCGAACTTATAATTGTTTGTCTTGTATTTGAAGCACATTCGCCTGTCTTTTGTTTACTTTGTTGAATAAAACACTTTTTGGACTCAATTCAAAGAACGTATTGAGAAAGAGAACAGACTCTTAGATAAGAAGAGATTTAAATTAAATTAGGGTTTTGTTGAGATTATTATCGAATTTATTTTAATGAGAATCAAAAATAACATAAAACGCTAATATTTGGGTTCAAATTTGGTCCTAATTATAATGTAATGCCTTTTGACTCAAGTATTTCATTATTAAGTTTTTGAGGCCTTTCTTTAAACTGAATTTTAATGTTAAAAACGAGTTTAGAATAGAAAAGAATATAATCTATGAACAGATGAATGAGATAATTATAATTGGTTCTAGCATTTAAATTGGTAGATAATGGTGTGGTGTGGCTCCAAAATGCTTTGCTTTTATCAAAAATGTTTGATAATTCTATTCATAATTTTCTCTCTAAAAAGAAAACACTGAAAATCGTTCTGTAATTCAATAGTTATTTATTGCATTTTATGATAATTCGATAAATGAGTTAATTGTATAACTGGTATAACCAGTGGTTCCATAAAATAGGAAAATAATTAAAGTCAATGTCTACGGCTTTTATGATTGTGGGTCAGAATGAGTCACTTGTAATCAATCAAAGCGTTTAATATTCTTTGGAATCGGAGTGAAAGCGGAGACGCCGTCAGAATAGCGTTTACTTTAGTAATAGGGCTTATATTTGTCTGAATTCAATATGAAGATTATGCGTCCAACTGCGCTCCACTCAGGGATCTTCTCCTCTCTATAAGAAGGCAATGAAAGCCACTCCAAGAGTCTATACAAACAGAGAGAATATTGAGTGTAAACCAGAGAAACTGTCGACTCTGGAACGGGACCTGAAAAATGATACAAACCTTTAGATAAACTCAAAAATGAAATATCGTTTAATTAGTCTTAAAAAGTTTGAAGACTTCGTTTAATGTTGACAGATATCATTTTGAATTGCAATTTTCATCATTTAATTGAACTTGATAAGTGGAGTTCGTTGGCCCTTTATGCCGCCTTGCGTTATTAATTGCTCATCCAGGATCCTTTAATTTATGAATATTTTATTTTTATGTTAATTGAATGGCTTTTATCGTTAAATATTTGAATGAGATTTCAATTTAAGAGTAAATTAAGAATTCAATGCTTTGTTTTCATAGATTACTCGTTAATATCTTTTCAATGCCTTTCATCGCTTTGTATGATATTTGCCGTCAAAAACCAGTTTTGAGACCTGAGCCCTGAAACACATGAAAAAAGTTTGTAAACCAGTGCACACTGTAGTACAGCCAAAATTATTTCAACGCTCTCTCCGGTAATGAACAGCTCTGTTGGGGACTAATCCACAATTAATTTACAACTATGTGTGCGATCATACGTTTGTAAATAAATTCAGTTCTTACCAAATAATATTTCATAATAAAGCAATAAACACTTCATATTTATTCATCTTGCTCATATTTGTCACCTGTCATCATTGGATTACTCCTACGAATCAATCTTTTTGTTGTTTTGTTTCTAAGTTTGAAAATCGCAAACAAATGGCTTTTGTTTCCAACAAAAACAAAAAACAGAATTGAAATCAAATCTTATGAAAGACTTGTTTTTATTCAAATCTTTCAACATTTAAATAGTTTTTCAATCCTTTGAATGCGAAAAAATAATAAAATCATAAGATTTCTAAAAATAGTAGGCTTTCACTCTGGTCTCTAATAAAGGGAAGGGTTCATAATCAAAGAAACTTTATTATCTCGGTGTTTTTTTTTATGAAACTCAGGATCTTAGACAAATCGAAAATAAATGTTTGAAAACTTTTGGTTTAGAATTGAATTTCATTATAACGAGAATGAGATGTCGTCTAAAATTATGTCTAAAATTAACTTCTATTCTGAGCGTCAGTCGAGTCTATCGTTTATTTAAGATTAAATTAAGACTGAAGTCCGGATCGTCTCAATTAACAGCAGTGGTGTTAAGTTTCATTGAGTGCGCCATAAATTTGGGCCAAATATCTCATCAAAAGATATGAATAATTCATATGAAGAATAATATCACTTTTCATAACTATTTTAATAGAATTTGATTTTGATTTTTATTGCGGTTTAGAAAAACTTCATTTTCTCAATAAAAATGAATAAATAATAAAATCACTGATTTTTGTGCAAAATATACAAAAAGCAAATAAAATACAATAAAATTTCTCTTAAAAATCAATTTACAATTGAGATAAATGTGTAGACAATAATAAAAAACATTTTTCATTTCATTTCTGTCATTTAAAAACAACATATTTTTCAAAAAATTTGATTCAATTATTTGGTTCATTATTTCGATAAAAAGTGGTTTTAAGTGATGCGGTGCTGGTCTTGAGCCCCAAGTTTTAAGATTCAAGACTTCTTTTAATCGAAATACTTATCAATTGAGTGAATGGTTTGCTTGTCGTCTGAATAAGTGAACAATCGATGAGTTGTGGCTCCAATTATAATCAAATGTTTGACATTAATTTTTATATCACTTTCCACTTAATAATGAACTATAGAGCGAACTATTCAACGGTTTGGCGAACAGACTGTCCTTATCTGTTGTCTGTTGTTCACCAGTGGTTAGATTAGAGTCTTTATACGACAAATTGATTATATTATATAAATTGTTTCCAGTATTAGTCTGTGTCTGACGAGTGCTACTGATATCACATCCCTTTTCTAAATCATTGATCTTAGCATTTGTCTCATTCTTGTCTGGTTTGAGACCATTGCCAGCACTGGACTCACGATTACTATGGTTGTGATGATGATGTCTGTGTTGGTTGTGTTGTTTGGCGTCAATTCCTCCACTGTTTAGCAGTAAATGAGTTTTGAATTGCCTTTGTTTACGGATTTCACTGATTTGTCTCTGCCTTTTCGTGTCCTGACGTAAAACTTTTGTCGCCATAAATATGAGAATCACGAGAACAATACTGCCGGCGATCGGCACTGTTATGACAGTCACTTGAAACCATACAGAGTTGGGTAAACTGTTGCCAGACGAAGGAGTTAAGGCACCCACTATTTCCACCACAAGACAAACATAGAAAGAGAGAAAATATTAGAGGAACAGATTAGAGCCAATAATTTCAACCAAAAACTAACCAAAACCCAAAATTTAATTAATTTATAGAAAGCTCTCCAATAATAGGATTATTGTCTTCGGTTTAGAAGTAAAACATTTTTATCTCAACTGATTATCAACAAAACGAGCAGTGCTTTTGTGGACACAATTTATGATATTTGTAATGTTATAATAAGCTTAAGTCAACTAAAAAATCCCATTTTCTTATCAGTGAAAGTCTGGCAAATAATTTATAAGTCTATGGATTAAGGAATTCATAAGAGTTTAGTCATACCTGATTGCGATTCATTGGTTTTGGGCTGTGCTCTCGCGTTAATTAAGTCGACATTTTTCACATAATTGCACATATCTTCTGAACAGCATATAATCGATTGATTTTGATTATGATGTCGATGGTTATGGTGGCTGCGGTGTGGCAGAGGTTGGTGCAGGTTCTTCGCACACATGTCTCTCATCTGTTGAGGAAGTAATTCAATACATCCATGTCGTGATATATCACTTCTTCCATCGACGTTCACATATCCTGAATGCTCTAAAAAACATGCGGCCGAAGCACCAGTGGATTTGCACATATATCCAGTTCGGACGCACTGCGGCTGATTGCAATGGCACCGGATATCACCTGAAATATTAATAATTTTCACATTAATTTTTGGTTTTTCAAACGAGTGCTGATAGTTTAGATTCCGATCAAACAAAAATTAAAAGTTTAAGTAAAAACAATTTTAAAGTTTTATTTATAAATCATTAAAAAATACTCGTTATCTCCAAAAGAATATCGAAGAAAAATAATGTTTTTTCGCATTTATCACAATAATGATAGACTAAAGAGTCTCTCTCTCTCTCTCTCTCTCTCTCTCTCTCTCCCCAATCAGTAGCCAATTATTTATCAGTCGACGAACAAAAGTAGAAATTCTTGGTTTATTGAAAACACAATTCGCTTCTCTATTGTATGATATGATAGGTCTTAACTTAAGCGAAGAAATTAATCGAAACTAAGAGATAATGGCATTGGATTTTGAGTGGCTTTTCCTCTCTATCTTATAATAACTAAATATTGTAAACACTATTTATTTTGGATTATAAATCACAGGCAATGTATTGCATAGTCGTAATCAAAATAAATTAGATTTCATCGAACCCTAAATGAGGACATGTATTGTAAAAACAAGTGCTCTGGTGTTCACTTAAATTAGTTATCATTAAATCAATCAAAAGCCGAAGGAATAGTCGTTATTTGAAAAATTATTTAAATTATTTTCCTGAGAAACACATGAAACGACTGACAAATATTTATAATTGAAAGTCAAATAACTTATATCAGAGGCTCATTAAATTTTTCCTGCTAAAACTTGAAACATCACTTTTTTTGCTAGAATTAAGTCTAATGAAAGCTTTTTATTGAGAAGAGCTCTGCTTTTGAATTGTAAATAATGATAGAGTTGTGCCAAAAGTGTTGGCAACCAATATATCAGAAACAAATATCTGTAAAGACGTGACTTTTTTAATCAAATTCGCCATACGTTTAATTGATATCAATTATGAGTCGAAATAATTTTTGTTTCTTTCCCTTTCTTTTCTTGAAGTAATGGACTTTTGAATGCTCAAGCAATGAAATTCTTGGTGTTTTTTGCTCGAAAATTATGTGTAATATTTTGCTGATCCCTAAATAATTATAGATATTTGTTGGGAGAGAAATGTAATGACATTTTTCTGTAGGCTTTTAATGATTATTATTGCAAAGGAGTAGTCAATGATAGCGCCGGCATTTGACGAAAAGATGGTCTGACAGACGACCCAATGATACAAAGAAAACCAATAACTAATCCATTGGTTAAATATTGATATACAAAATATACTCTTAAATAGTTTAAAATGCAGTAAAAAGAGTGGCAAAGAATGGCTGAGGAAAGGAGGACTCGCCTGAGAGAGAGGAGAGGGAGAGAAGCAAAAGTGTACTAAAAGATAGTAAAAATCTTAGTGAATGTAGTGATGGGTCATTAGTTTAGTCTTTGAAAAACGAGTTCTCCGGTTGTGTTCTCCAATCTGCGGGCCCTACCAATAGAGGCGACCGAACCCTCAGTCAGTCATTATTTGTTTAAAATAATTTTGTTTCGTTTTCTCAGTAGAAATATTTGCGTTTCGACTAATATTAGTTACATAAACAACAAGTTTTGTCTTTGCATTCAATACTTGCAAATTCATACAAAATGCTATGCATTTGATATAAATATTTGAGTTTAAGACAAAGTTCCTATAGATTTATATCCGGAGCCCAAAACAAAATATTAGGTCTTTATTGAAGTGAAGTAAAATTTTGATTCAATAAGTAATTGCTTTTATAAACAAAACGTTTAATGTATGAAAATATGTCAAAGGATTGCATGAAAAATATGTTTCGCCGCCAAATAAATAACATTAAAATGATTTCGTGCTCTTAATTAACATTAAGTTTTAGTATTTTTCCTAATTTTCTTTGCTTATAATTTAATGTATTTTTGCCTTTTCTTCGATGCTTTTTATGTGAACCGCGTTTTATAGTTATTTCGAGAGAAGTTTCAAAGAAAAAGAAGTAAAAACTAATAATCAGTATTAGTCTCGAAATTATATATTCAATGAGGAGATACCTCTCTAACAGCACAACCAGTTTTGTTGTTTTTTGGTTCTCTCTGTCCAAATGTATTCTCAATTTCTATTAACAATTTCAAAACACTAATGGATTCGCTATTTTATGATAGCTTTTATCATAATTTCAAATCTAAAGTTGTCTAGCCATTTATACTATCTTAGGTTGCTAGAAAAATCCCAAATTTTTTCTCAAAATTCAAGAATTGCTCACAAATTTTGTTGATATCAGAGACAGAGAAATATAATTTGAGCCGAAAAATAGTGAGAGAAAGGAAAAGTCAAATCAAATGCATTCAAAGAACTATTTTTTGATTATTTGGAGTCTCTTTGATGGAGAAAATGAGAGAAAATTTCTTTATAAGTATAGCCTTAATAGTGAACACAATTTTTAAGTTAACTATTTTTTGTCTGCGGAGTCAAAATTACATCCCTTAATAACTATACAGTCAGGATGTGAGCCGCCATCAAAAGCCATAACCTATTATTATATATATTTTTTTCGACTCTTCTCTCTTTCTTTCATTCTGTTCGATGTCTGAGTGCAGACAATTCGAAAAACATCTATTTTGCCGTTTCTTTCTTTATTTGTTTCGGTCGAAAGCATTATTATTCAACTGTTTCGAAGCCAATAAGAGGAACGGTTCATGTCTGGCGCTCACGTTTTTTTTTGTTTCTCATTCGGTCCCTGTAATCAAAGCCCGCACCAAATCATTATTTTTTGGTTTTTGGTGGCACTGCTATCATATTATATATCACTTATACATATGTTAGTGGTCTTCTAAAAGTGAAAACTGGACCGGTATATCCATTGCCTGTGACTGCATTACTATTGCATCGCATATTTAAATGTTTTGCTCTAACATTGGCTCTAATTTCTCAACAATTCTCACAAAAACATGAGTTTTAGCGGAATTTACTTTTTAAGCGAATTATACACAAAATACAAATTATTGTGAAATAAGAATAAAATAATGGATTTTTAGACAAAATTAATAAAAGTTTTACATACCGTAGGATGTGGTGAATAGTATAACAAAATTGACAAGAGCGAATATGAAATTATTGTTGAATTCCATGGTTATTGCGATCAATTCAAAGAGTTATCGATCAGAATTACTGTTTGATAATTGAATGTTTTGATAGTCAAACAGAAATATGCAATAAATTTAAGTCCATTTCATTTGGCGTTTGGTTTGAAAGCAAACTTCAAAACATAAATATTTCTGGAACTGGTCTTAAATGTGGTTTAGTTGGAAAGGATAGCCTAAAACAACGGACGCCTTCTCTTCATCACTACGAAAACAAACTGAACAGAACTGACGAACGAAGTCCTGAAACGAGTCTCTCAGAACTGGCAGTCAGTGCTGGCAGTACTCACTTTAAAACAGAGACGAGAAACGAGTGCGAGATAGAGGGAGAGCCACAGATTCAATAGGGATAGAATGGGCGCTTGTAATCAGATTGTGCCCCAAGGCCTGGTACGTTGGAGAGCTCCGATTGGCTTAATAGCATCGACACCAGAGATACAGGCAAAGAACCGGCGCCACTGCTCTTTGCATACTGTAATTTTGGGAATTTTATCTCATGTCTCCATCATTAGCGCTATACTAATGTTTAGACTAAAGTACGCGTTTCGGGACTCAACTCAATATTAGTCACAATATTATTATTATTTCGATTGCATTTTGATTTTTTCCTCTAATTTCCATTTCATACAGAATTCAGACCACAATTCAAAAACCATTTGTGTTTTGTCTCTCATTTAAATATAACGCAATCCTGACATTCAAACTAATGTTTTTGAAAAACTTTTTTAATTTTTCTTCAGTTTTGTTCTCAAGAATTGTGGGAATATTTTAGTCTTAGTTTGTTTTGAAAAGAGTTGAGTGAATGCTATTCTTAAGAATGATTAATTTAATTTCTTAATTAATGATGAGATACACATTAGGAAACTGGTTGTAATTTATTCGTTGAATGATATGCAAGATGTATCTTCAAATTTAATAAGTAACTAATTGTTCCGGTAATTATATTTTCCGGTGCGGGACTCGTGTCTGAAAGTCATGGGTTTTAAACCGCGTTTCCCTCACATTAGAGTCTGAGAGCACAGATATATTGTCAACTCTAGCGTTAAGTGCAGCCGAAGCTCTCATTTAGTCTGTGCACTGCCTGAGCACACAGTCATATCCTTTGAGTCGGTCTTCCGATTTGGGGGTATTTCACCCTTATATTGCTTTTACTCGCGATTATTATCAAAATCTCTGCAAACCTTCAATAAAAGTAATTTTTAGTGAAAAATAAAATTTCAAAATTAACTTAAATTGAAAGATACGACTGAAGCCAAAGAGAAAAAAGCTTTTTTAAAAACATTAAATGCGAGCAAAACTATGATTACATACTTGGCTTAACTCAAAACAGAGACGGAGATAATGAGCCATAAAACCAATCATTGGTTCCGATATACATATAAATAAGAGATAAAAATTAAATTTTCTTATTTTTGTATTGAAATTCCGAAATAAAATGTAATTTAATATTTGTTTTTGCTTTTGGTTCGCATTTTGTTTATATAAAAGAGATATAAAAGTTTAAGAAAAAGTTTTGAAACTTAAGACTCTTTACTATAGTTTATGTTCTAATCGATAACGTCTGACGACTGACTGACTGTTCATTGAATTATATTTATATTACTTTTGGATGAGATTATCGGGAATTCAGGAAAAATAAGTAAAAAACTTTGAAAAGAGTTGTCGACAGTGAAGAACAAAAAGGAAACTCAATTCCAAAACGTCTGAAAGACTAATAAAAGTTTTAAGATTTATATTATATTTTTGCCGAGTTTTAGATTTGATTTCGATTATCATCTCTTTTTGGCGACTATTTGTGCGGAAAACATCTGCCGTTGCCTTCAGTTGGAGGCAGTTGTCAGTGAAAAGTGTTTGTCGTCTAGTCGTCGGTCGTCTCTGTTGTCGACGCGCTATCGACGGCTACTCAGACCCCAAAAACAACTAATTATATACACAACTATTCATACATTACTACTATATCTAACATTGAGTTCAATGCAATCGTCTTATCTGTTCGAGACTTTCCTTTCATGACTGCAACCGATAACTGATAACTAAATAATTATAAAAACTTTTGACAGAAGAAGAAAAGTTCACCAAAAATATTATCCATTGCCTGAAATGCACTTCTCATAAGACTTTTAGCGTCACTTTCATTATTCTCGCAATTAATCAACGCTTAAATGTTATGCAAAAACTATGCAAAAAAGTTCACAAATTATCTAAAATTTATTTATCGATATTTGACTCCAACCTTGAAATTCAAATGTTTATTACTTTTGAGAACTATTTTTATCTCAGCTTTTAATTGGTTTTTCATCGAAAGTATAAAACA
>JAQGAR010001026.1:0-10884 GCA_034697865.1 Oribatida sp.
TCCGCTCTTTTAGAATAATTATGTCTAACCATTGCCTACACTTCTTTGGTCTCTCTCTCTCTCTCTCTCTCTCTCTCGGCTCATACCTCATCACAAACCAGTGAACAGTCGTAATTTCGAAATGGTATTATTCTGTGCGAAATATGAGTTGCAATTATGGCTTTAATGTTTGTCACAATAATTCAATAGAATTGATAAGAAGTCAGTTGTCATAGGAATCAGTAGTTCTGACATTTTGTGGTCAGTACTTTCGCTTGAGATGATTGTCAGTCCTCCTAATCCCAGTTTGATTGAGTCGAGTCTTCTCTAATACCAAACTTCTGAAAACATTTAATCAAAAGCAGAGATTTGTTAGACAACAGTTTATTACATATATTAAGTCAAATGTAGATCGACATCAGCACCGGTAGGCAACTTATCAGTTGTTTTGCACAGCCTTTCCTCTAGTTATTGCTTCTAAATTGTAATTCCTTACAAAATAAATGCAGCTTGGTTTATTATCAAATTAATTGACAAATGTTATTCACATAAGAGATGTGCAGATAGGGATAGGAATTTCTAAAAGGATAGGGTTATTAATAACTTTATCTTGTCCTCTGAAATATTGATTCTGTCCATCACTGGTGCAAAATAAGAGCCCTAAGAAATTTTGAATGGCATATGAAGAGTTTGATTGCCAGGTGCTACCAAAAACCAATTTATAGTGAAATCACCGAACATAAGGAAAGACGACTCTTGACTTATAAATGGTTTGTAGGAAAGCATTATTAAGTTGTCCTCAGATCTTATGTCAAAAGAGATTTAATACTCCCTTTGGCACGAGACCAGGTGTTCCCATCTGATTTGATTCTCAGCATGATAAAGTTTAAATAAAAAGTCATCAAGCATATCTAGAAGAGACTCATGCATAATTAAGATCATAAATGGACAAGTTTCGTGACCTCTACGCTATTTTTATCTTTGGGCGCCGGGCTTAATCACATCCAAGAGAGTCTGCTCTCTCCTTCCTCACCTCTCTTCTTTGTCTCTCCCTTTCCTCTGGGGTTGTTATTGACAATATAACTACTAAGAACATGCCCCTAGTAACAATACCCACACAATGCCCATCCCTTTATCAATGTACTAATGTGAAATAAAACAACGCAACAATTTTAATGAACAATTTCTTTAATTTTAATCTTTTTTTTTAATTAGGTTTTTTCAATTTTATAAATTATCAAATATTCAAATATTCATTGATTTTCTCGAATTAAAATCAGAACAGAGATCACAGAATATAATTGTTGTTTAAAAAAAACGCTAATATTTATTAAAATTATAATATAATTAAAATATGTTTTTCACTTTTTCTCTCGTTTTTGTTGTTTGTGTCTGAACTTCAATATTAATGATATATTAATTGAAATAATGTCTTAATTTACAAATTAATACCAAATCATAAAAACACGATTTGTTTTGATAGCTATTATTACATGTTTTTCAGACAATAATATTTTATCAAGATCAATTCACCAAGACAATTTTTGTCTAGGTGATTGTTTATTCATTCGATTGTAGCGCATAATTGAAAATTTATTAAATTTATTTTTAATTAATTAAATTTGAAAATAATATATAAGACTAGAAATATATAATAATAATGACGATAATTGTAATAATGGTAATAATTATAATATAGTTTAATAACATAATAATATTTGTTGAGAATTAAGAATTAATTGAAATAATAGCAATAATGTATACAAAGGATCGAAGAGAGGGTTAATCAATGTTTGTTTGAATTCAAATCTTTGTATCTTTAGGTTTAGATCAGAAGTTGTATCCCTTCTTAAAGCGGACGAATCATATATCAAATATTGATTTCAATTATCAGTTCCTCATTTGTTTGAAAAATGGCTCAAAAGTTGCGTCATTTCTGCAAATTCCATATGTTTTGTGTAATTTCATGTAATCTTGCAACCAATTAATTAAATGATAACATGTTTATTATTTTTAGATAAGCTAATCATGAATTTAGACGAATTTGTTGAGAAATCTGAGTATTGTTTTCGGTTTTTAAGACAAACAAATGGTTTTGTGAAATAAATTATTTCCAAAGAATTTGAATAAAAAGTCTATTATTTTTTTTTAAGAAATCAGTCAATCATTTAAGCCCTGATAAGAGAGAGAAAGAGAGGGAGACTTCACTCAAAGTTGTGTTAAAATTCATTCGTTGTAAACAATAATTGATTTCTGTGTTCACTGTTTTGTCAGACAGTAATTGAATTTAAAAACTAATTACTCTTTCGGTGAAATTCTTTTTGTTTAAAATGAATTTTAAAATACAATAAATTCTTTTGAAAAGTCACTCAAAAAGATTAAACATTAGAGACAGCGATGATCTCTACTCATGTCTTCTCTTACTTTTATGTCATCTGTTTTGTTAATAATGGGTTTTTTGCAATAAAAAGAAGAAACAGAAAAAGAAAATTAACAGAAAAACATCAGTAAATTAACGAAAGAAATTGAATTTTCATTTAGACAACAAGCACAAATAACAAATACATTCACTACTATTGAGTTTGAATTTCAATCAGTTTTTTGCATCTTTTCTTTTGATTTAATTACTCCCTCTCCTTATGCTGTGCTCCAACTCTGGTTCTGTGCAAAAGCATTTCCAATCACTCATTGCTTTAGAAAAGCAATTCTTTTGTGATTTTATTTGTATTTTTATTACTTGTGTTTTGGTTTTTGACTCGAAGCAGACTTTCTGTTGAAATACACATTAATTCTTGTTTTTATTTCTCACTCTATTCTTGTTGTTTGAGAAATATATCCAGTGTTTCAAAAATGATTTAATTGATATTCAAATGAGTTCTAACTATAATTAAAGAGTTATTGACATTTGAGATGAAGGGAAGGCTTTTCTTAAGAGTTTCAAAGATAACCAACTAATGAATTGAAAGCTCAGCCAAAGAGTAAGACAAATACCGACAGACAGAGTCAGCGCTGATTATTATGTAAACCGAAATGTAAAGAAAACAAATAACTAAATACAGATTTCAATAGTAATGTAATTAACGAATGTCTTTTTCAAAAGCATTTTGAATATTTAATTAAAGCGATTCTCTAATGGATTTTGCAAACAAGAAAATAATTAGAAGTTTTAAAATAATTTTTAATTTTAAGTTATTTCAATTTGAAAATCATTTTTGTGTTCATTAGTTTTTTGACATTTTTTTTGACATTTTTTCTGAGTGTATGAAGAATTTAAAGAACATTTGATTTCTAATTATTATTTGTTTTCTATTACCAGATATTAATAGAAAATAAGGAAAATAACTGTTCATCGGATGGAAGTGTAAGATAAAAGAGAGCACTGGGAGGAGGGAAGGCGGAAAGGGAGACAGGAATATCAGTTTGTAGGCTTAATTTTACTGGTGTTTTCTTATATCACAGCTATATGTGTGTGTTGTTTGAGTAAAACAATGGCACAGAATAGAGAACAGAATTGAAAATCTATTTTTAAGACTCGTTTTTATTTGGTTTTTATCTGTGAATAAAGTTATCAGACATCACCAAGGTGGGTCAACTAAACTTTGAAAAATTCTGGGGTAAAATTCTTTTCGCAAACCCCAGAATCTTGACAAAAACCCTCTCTTGACCCCCTGAAGGCGAGGAGCCTGGTGATGTCTGTAAGTAATTCAATTCAATAATGACTGACAACTCGTAAGTCATTTGAAACTCAAATACTCGCAGAAGAAAAAGCGTTTAATTAAAAGATTTTCTGTTGAAATGTGACATCAAATGAATAACAGAGGAATGAATCCCACGATTCGTATATCGGTTTCACTCAATTCAATGCAGTGATGCCCAAGACTTTCATGCTTCCCATTACAGTAACATGTTCTAGATCATTTTTAGGTGGTTTAATGTAGAATAATAGTGACAACAATAATAAGAACAAATGCGCTATAAAAAGATGCTCAATTAGTTGGCTTAAGGTGGGTTCTGGCTATAATTAACACCCCGTTGGGCATTACTGAGTGGTTACTGATTTGAATCCTTTCCTTTACTTTTGCCAAATAATGAGAGAGAAATCCAAATATTTTTCTTTGAGAAATGATTTTAATGAGACATTTGTTCTTAGATTACTGTTCGCATTGAGTTTCCAGAGTGTTTAACCCTGGATCCATATCAATAAATGTAAAATTTCCGTATTCACAGTGGCTAGCTAAAATTGTGCGATCATTTGATTTTAATTCATTCAGATATCAAATCTGTGCAAAGTATTTGTCTTCGAGAAAATAAATGCATAGAAATGTTTTGCCGAAGAAATGGATATCACTTTTGTTTGGAGAGAAAGAGCAGAGAAAATACTTTTCCCAAAAGGAAACCAATTGAAAAAAGGCTTTCACACTGGGCTTAAAATCACTAATGACCAGAGGGGGGGGGGTATTTTTAGATGGCTATTTTCGTCAATTTTTGGACCACTTCCAATTTTGGAATTATTTTTGATGGCAAAATTATTAATTTCGTGATCTAAAACCTGAAGCTTAGCTAACTCCCGTCCCCTCCCCGGCCATCAGTGCTTTAAAATAGTCGCAGATTTTGAGAATTTATTTCATTTTTTCTCAATAAATATTTCGTCCGATTTTTTTTTGAGTCGAAATATATTTTCAAATTCCGATCGATTCGTACGAAAGCATGGGATTCAGTCCGCAGTCAAATGAGAAGCCAGTGAAGCCCAGTTTTTGGTGGGGCACTCGACGACAATATCTTTGAGGGGTTAGTAGTTGGCCAGAATAGTGCCATAAATTGATTAATAAGCCTTTAACTGGCTATAAGTCTAGTTGTCCATGCTCTCATTGTCCAAGATTCAATATTGAATCAAATGGATGATTAATTAATTGATCAAAGTAAAATTTCAATACTACCCATCACCATTTTTACAAGATAAGTAATCATTTTTTTTGTTGAAATTTAATGAATTTTTTAAAATGAAGTTTAAATAAAGGCCTCAAGATTTAGGGGGTTGTCATCGAAATTAAAAGGGGGAACTCTGTCCCCTTCTGGGCGTCACTGATGAAAGTTTAAATGTAATGTAATTAAAAAATTTCTAAATTAATTTCACAGATTTGTGATCACATTTACACACATTATGTGGACATCAATTGGAAGAGAAATAATAATTAAATCATAGCTCAGAATATATGAGAATATTCTGTTCATAGAATATAATGAATAGAATTTTTGTATAGAATTCAATGTAATTAATACTAAACTAAATATAATTATTATTCGTTTCGAAATTCTAATGAGAAAATTCCTAATAAGAAAAGGATTTCTTTTTCATCTTTAAAGAAATTCAATGGTTTTTGTGTTAAAGTCAATTGAAAAACATAAACAACTATTGCTTTTATCACGATTTCAATTATTATAATATAATTAATAATTAGATATATTTTGTCATTAATAATGAGTTATTTGAAAATTAGTTGTATTTGTTTTCTCCTCGATAATAGTTAATAGATAATAATTGTCATCAGATTTATAGACGAAATAATAAATTTACAATTAATTTGATTGGAAATATCAAGTAATTTGTAATCATCTATTAATTGAAAAATCCTAATACCATATAATAACCTGAAATAAAGCTATAGAATACATATTTGTTTGTTTTATTGTGTGCAAGATTGCGGCATTTTTAGCAAGGTGTAGTGGAGATAATCACATTCAACATAAGCCTAACTCGAGCAGAGATAAATATGGCGGAAAACAATTCGGTCAAACCGGACTCTAACTCATTGAGATTGGGCTGAATGTGAAGATCCCACCAAATATTCAATTAATTTGTTTCTTTTATCAATTAATTCCTCTAATAAACAGTAATATACTACTATCAAAGTAAAAATGCAGAAAACTTGTCCAAGTTCGAATACAGGAACAATTTTCAGTACAATAAATAACCACTACAAATAAGTTGCTTGCTCCAAAAGAAGAAATCGTAATAAAATCGTTAATCTTCTCACTCATTCTCATTTAAATAGAGTAAAAATGCCGATTCGATAGTCAAAATTGTATCAAGACTATTTAAAGGTAATTCCTTGTTTTTCTCACTCTTTTCGATATAAGCTAGAAACATTTTCTGTTCAAAAAATAATCTAGTTTTTCTTTCTGTTTTTTTTCGTTCATTATTTGAAAGCTTTTTTTCGTTTTTACAGTGTTTTCATTAAAAATTTTAATAAAATTCG
The DNA here is from genome assembly GCA_034697865.1 of Oribatida sp. Classification (NCBI taxonomy): domain Eukaryota; kingdom Metazoa; phylum Arthropoda; class Arachnida; order Sarcoptiformes; species Oribatida sp. The sequence goes on from JAQGAR010001026.1 coordinate 6,237, forward strand.
AATTTTTGAAAAAATTAAGAGCTTGGTAAATCAAAATAAATATTTAATGCAACTCAAGGTGTCGACCATTTAAGCATGGTTATTCACTGCAATTTTAATTATAGATGATCAAGGTAAAAATAATAAATTCAATAAATACAGTCCAACCTCTCAATAAGAGAGTGAGAGAGCAACAAAAATACCTCGACATAAGAGACCGCGTCTTATAATGAGCCAAGTGATTAAATCATCTTGGTAAATCGAGAAAATTAATTTTAACCTCGCTAAATAGAAATAACCATCTCGCTAAACGAGATAATCGCAAAGAACTTGTTGTCAACGGTCTCCTAAACAGAGATCCGACTGTATTTTTGAATGAGCCTGTTCGTAAATTAAATATGTTCTTGTTAACTTTTCGATCGCCAATTAAAACTTGAATTTCGTCTCGAATTTAAAGAACAAATTTGTGTTTTTTGTTGTTTTAAAAAATAGTTTTATTAATAAATAAAAATAAAAAGTCACCCATCAGGTCATGTGTCGCATAACGGCCCGCAACGCATATAACAGTTCGGCCTGAAGTCTGGCCTCGAATATCATAAGATTAACGTGAATCTAATGGAAAGACACAAAACAATAATCAAAATCAGGCGATCAAAACGTCGTTCAGTTGTTTGGAGCACATAGTGTCTAGATCGTAGCAAAATGCTACTTTTGAGCGAAACCTAGTCCCTTTAGGGTAATTGAATTTTACCATGGAACAATATTAACCCATTGTCCAAATCAGTTTGAAAAAAAGGAAACCCTTGGGTTAAAGTAAAGCTCTAAAGTAAAGCTCTGTTCAGCAAAACAATAAGACTGTTCTTGGCTTCAAATAATATTTAAATATAGTTTCAAAGCATCTAGGTAATAACTCAAAATAATCCAAGCTACTCGAGGGGGTATTTAAACCAGGCTTTCGTGATTCACGAACTACTCTGTGGATGTGTTTGCGCTTAACAACAGTAATCAGCTCTTCCCCTAATTTTTTGCCTAGAGCACATACATACTGTACACATTCTCTCTCTCTCTCTCTCTCTCTCTCTCTCTCTCTCTCTCTCTCTCTCTCTGCCAAAGGTTTTTTTAGAAACAGGACAATATATCTAAACATTGCATCATGCAATTTGAATGCTAATTTCAAAGGTGAATTTAATTAGCATAAGAAATTCCAAGCAACAATTTAAACAACAGTTTAATTTATATAATCAAGGAAAAATAAAGTTTATCGCTGTATTAAACGAATACTATTTTGTTTCTTTGTAATAACTAAGTTTTCAAGGTCTTCGTCGTGTATTTAAAGCGCCTGGGTTATTTTAAGAGGTTTACGAACTCAGATCCGCCTACGCCTGGCCTAACATTAACTCAAATAATTAGGCAAGAGTGATTTCCAGATATTTGTTTAGACACTATTTATGGAACTCCCCTCCAAACAACTGATTTTATATTTAGTGGGGGAAAGAGGCCACGAGAGGGGCACACAAGGGGGAGAACACATTAAAACAGAGTTAAGATAAGAATTAATTGTTTGCATACCTTTTCCGAGGGCCGGAATCCACGCATAACTTTAGAGTAATCCCTATTAGTGCGGATCCGATGCGGATAACAACATAAAGACTTTATATAAGATTTTAGATTTCTTTCGAGAAGAATATTGACTTCGCGGTAGTCGTAGTCGTCGTGTCTGATCCCATACATCGACTGAATGTAGTTCCAAATGGCTCTACGGAAAGGCGTTGTGTCGATATTTGTCTTATTTCCCATTCTGTGCCCAATAGAACACACCATTAAATTAGTTTTAATTCAATTGAGGTGGAGATCCTGAGATCACCCATCAGATAAAAAAGCGCTTGGTTATGTCTGGTCTCATATTTAAACCTAGCATTTCCGCTGTTATCTTGCTAATGAAACTTGTTAATTTGTTTGACTGTCAACTGTTTGACCGATAAATTGGCCGTTTTTTGGCTCTCTCATGGGGAAGGAGTATAATGGGGTTGCTTTAAGTGAATTTAGGCTTGGCAGGGTATTATTGAAAGGGCAAATTTTATGCTTTTGATCGACACAAGAGGTCTCATCGAAAATTAGGTTATTTTAAATCAGATAACTGTTGACTAAATGCTGTTATTTGTTGTATTTATGGTTTGGTGTACTGTAAAACCCTTTGTGGAAATATTTCTCGCTTCAATAGTGTTAATAAGATAACAAACATTAGCGCCCAATCAAATCGCACTATTATATAATATGCTAACTGGGCACTGGTGGGCAGCTTGGGCATCCCTATCAAATGTAACGTTGTATTTGTAGAGTTTGTTTTCCTTTTCTAAGATTTTCGATATAAACAAAACCATTAAAATCTAGAATTTAATGAATCTTATGATAAGTGGCTAACAGTTATTAGTTAATTGTAATCTATCTTGATAAATTGGTTACATTATTTCTACTATGTTGATTTAATTGTCCTTCGCAACAAAGGCTATTATTGGACTAAAAATACAAGATTTGGTACTTTTCTATATGGCCTATATCGACCAAATGCGAGCCTATAAGTATAGAAAAGGCCTAAATTTTATTTAGACCATTTGAAAATTACAATATGGTATATTTTAAAAGTCCTTACGAAGCGTTTGTTTACATATTGAGCTTCAAATGACAAACAAGACTAACATAAGGACTCTTTAACTAACTTTCATTGTTTCAAAAATAATAAAGCAATTGAAAGGAAATTATTGAACGTCTGTTTGTTTATATTTTAAATATTTAAACTAGTACATTTAGATTAAGGGCTGTGGCCAGATCAAAAGACAAAGATAGTGCTATAGCCAGATTAAAGGCTAAAGATAGGGCGTCACCCCTCATAATAGAGATGGTAAGCGGGTATATTCGGGAAGGGCTAAAAAGGTATGATACCGGGAGAAACCAAGGTCTATAATATAGTAATCGAGATGGAAAGGTATGGTAAAAAGAGGTGACAAGGTAGAATGAATGAGCTTTGTTGACTTACGTGTAATAGGTGAGATTATAGCAGATTTTGAACTTCTCGTCTAATAAATTGCCGATATCTGAGTAGAGTCGGTTAACTAGACTGAAGCCGTGGTCGTCCCAGGAGTAGTCCTGCACCCGAAAAGTGGGAAACTCTGACTCGTCCCGTCTTCGGGCGAAGTCCTCGTAACCGAATTGGGGGTCGTCTAAAAACTTGCACAACTCGGCCACTGACTGTTCCAATACTGGGCTCAGACTGACGGCCGCTCCGTTAGTGGCGACGGCGCCGCCGTTTGTATTATAATTATTATTACTATTATTACTGTTATTATTGTTATTCGTGTTATTCGTTTGGTTATTGCCGACGGGTTGGGCTCCACTTTGTGGCGGACCGTTCTTCGGTGAGAACAGAGGGGACAGCAGTTCTTGGGCCTGGTACTCTAACTTGTCAAGGTTCTTGAGTAAGTCCTCCTGCGAGGCCGAGTCGGTCTCTGTGGCGGCGCTTCCCTTCTGTTCGTTAATTGTCTGCATTTTCTTCATCAGTGCCTCGACTTCGGCGGTCGGAGAACTGCTTAAACCGGTGGGCGACGGCGGCGCCTTATTTGGATTAGAGTGGAAGCGGTGGTGAGTGTGACCATTCTCCTTTTCGTCGCCCTCATTGACGAGTACGCGGCCGTCGGAGCCGATGGCGCAGCCGAACACAAAACTGGACAGTGCGTGGAAGTGGGACAGTATCACTATGGCGTGGACCAGCTCCGACAACGACCACGAGTCGCTGCCCTTGGTCAGCTTCTCGATGTGTGCCTTGCTGATGAGCCAGGGCTGGTGGGCCAGCAGTTTGTTTATTTGGTTCAGATCTCTCAGCTTTTGGGGAATGTGGTCCAACCCCTGCAGCCATTGGGGATCACCGCCAGAGGCCAAGAACTCGTCCCGCGAGGCGTTGAACAAGTACGTGCACTGATGGCGGGCCGACGCCATAATAGCGATGTACTGACGGGTCGGATACGACAGTGGACCGTCGCCTCGGAGGATGAAGTTGTGCGCCTTTACGAACGGCTCCCTGTAGTTGGGATGACAAGATATGATCTGGGTGACGCCGTCGTCCAGCAGGTCCCGGTCGTGGCTCATGGTCAAGTGGTGGCGCGGTTTTCCAACAAAGTTCACAAACAATTTTTGAACAATCATTAAATGCTCAGACAGTCTGTGCCCACTCCAGTCTACTATTGTGTTGTGTGTTGTGCTATGCTTTGATCAGCACTGGACTGTTTAAAGAGAGAACTGAATCGTTCGGAGTAAACACACAGAATGAGAAGCACTGGTGTACTGGCAGACCGAGGCTCTCAGCTGCGGCGGTGGGCACAGGCGCACTCCAACCTCTCCTGATCTCTGCCAGACATCCAATCAGATGTCGTAATACTTGTAACTATGCACTCAATTCTGTGCCTCAATGATAAGGGAAGGCTTAGTTATTACGTAGTGCCAAGCTGTCAGGTAGGGACCGGCGCACAGCCTAATGAGAGCGCTCCACAGCTGATCTCTGGACTGGTTGACAACAGAGTACTAGTATTTGTTTGCTTTGATTTTGCACTCGAATTGATTGGTACCAAGGTGATTAATCCTGGATCATCTCCGAATAGTCCGACTATTGCCAAGTAAG
>JAQGAR010001027.1:0-10884 GCA_034697865.1 Oribatida sp.
TTCATTCCGTTTTCAATATATTATAATAATTTTGTTAAACATAAACACAATTTACATAATTTTTAAAAAATAATTTTCTGCCCAAAAACCTAAGACTATACTAATATCTAATGGTTTATAATGAATAGTACTTTACTATCGAATTCCGTATTAATGAATATATTATTAAATATTAGTTAATTCATAAATCAAAAACTAGTGCTAAATATTTTGTACTCGAATATTATCCAATAATTATTATGTAATACATTATTAATTCAAAACAATTTTTCATAAGAAATATTAGTACAATGCCTGAAAGCGATGCAATTTTTATCAATTCATCAATGGCTTCATCTTAGAAGGTTTTTATCTCAATTTTTAAGCCATGAATCTCTTTTTCAATCACTCGGTTCCGTTCAAACCATATGTTCTTTAAATCCGCGCTCTTTGTATTGTAGGCGAAAAAAATTATTTAATAGTCTTTCGACTGTTTAGCGAATTCTGAATCACTTTTCTCTTTACGAATATTTCCATTCATTTGAGTGCAAACTGTAATTTAGTTCTTAACTCTGGGAACACCACAAACAATTTGAGCTGAAAAATTCAGATTAGCTATTGGTTAGGGTTTCATATATGCGTTTATACGGTATATACATCGCAAATATATTTTACGATCTCTACTAAACTATTACTAAACTGACTCAACGATTGCGATAAAGTAAAGACTGAACTGCAACGAGTGAAGCTGAGGTCTAAGCCCAGAATAAAGCCGAGTAAAGCGAGTAAACCTCATCAGACTAAGAGATCATTTAGTCGTAGAGAACACACATTTTCAATGACTCTACTGTTGGAACATATTTTTCATCATTCAATTGATGAATATATTCTGCGGTGAAGACTAGTATTTAGTAGACTTTAGAGCTGATCCATCAGTCCGTCTCATCAATGAGTAATAGCATTGCACAAGAGAACAGCACAACAGCAGCTAAAAAGCTAAATGTTATTTCACTGAAAACCGTTTTTAATCATCAAAAGTGGTGCTGAAAAGTAGTGCTAAAAAACAGGGAACTGTCTCCAAATTTTTCTCTGAAAGGGAAGTGTTCTCTGACTGTATTTTTTCTGCTTATTTTTGTCCATTCAATCGCTATTGAAATGAGTGGCAAATTGTCTGCTATGGTGTGCACCACATGAGTAATACTAATTTGGATGGCTATGGATTGCTGTAGTGTTAGTGCAATCGTTGATTCAATTTCTCAAATAATATATTAACCCATGTGTTGAAAAAGCATTCAACAATAGGCCCATTGTCTGGACTCCGGTCCCGATGTGCGACGGGTCAAACAAAATGCTCCCTTTTTTATATTGCCATCAATAGGCACAGCCATTCCTTTTCAATGAGACAGACAATCGCACAACAGAGAGCAGAGCAGAGAGAGAGAGAGAGAGAGAGAGAGAGAGAGAGAGAGAGAGAGAGAGAGAGGAGGTGTTGATGCGAACTTCAGCCACACAATCATTACACACCATCACAACAGCCATCCTTCTCTTTCACCTCTCCTGTCGTTCCGGGACTAGTATTCAATAGTCTTTTCTTACGCTTTTTAAATGAAATTTCTCCAAATTTATTACTCTTTAGACATCGTTTAAAACTTATTACCCGAACAGTCAGTTGTGAACAAAAATCATAGATCTCTAAGAGTTATATAAATTACTTGTAATTCAAAGAATATTCTGTACTTCTTTTGAGGAGAAGTAGAAAATTATTAGCCATTGGCTTGAAAACCACTGTTTCTCACATTCATTTCATTCTTCTCTTTCCTCTTCATTGCTATTGACTTCACTTTTACTTTGTGTGTATTTTTTCTGTGAATGAATGCAGAATTCAATAACAAACGTCACATTACGGGACAATTTTACGCATAAGTGTATCCACACTGACTGTGTCAAACCAAGTCCACCAAAAAGGGCAGAATCAAATGAATTAACTAGGTTAGTTGCTAACCTATTGTATTACAAAAACTTTTGAATAAATATTCTGTTTTCTGAGAAGTTAATGAACAAAGTTTTATAATTTTTAGTGTTTTTGTTCGCAAATTTACGCTCTTTTGGCTGATTTGAGCGCAAAAGTCATACATCTCTTGCATTTGTTGCGATAAATAATTAAATTTATTCGCAAACTCTAAACAACAAAATATTCATAAACACAAAGAATGCGATTTTAGTGATGAATGTGTTGTAAACTGAGTGTCAGATAAACTCTTTCTTTCTGATAGATTGGACGCATGCGAGCAGTTTGTAGTCATAATGAATGGCAAAGGGATGTAGTCTTTGAACAGAGCTGTGACTCACATTAGAATCAGACATTACTTCTTATAAATTGTGTTATAGTCGAGAATTATAGTAAAATTTAATGTTTGAGTCCATAATATATTATTTAATTCAATTCTAAAGTATTAACATTTTCGGTGGTATTGTAGAGAACACAACACTTCTATTCTTTTCGCTTATAAGTCGATCCCAAATATGAAAGACTGGATTTAATGCCGGCTTATTATATGTCGAAGGGATGCGTTTTATTGAAGGTGTCATGTTGTTTGTACTGTGCTCTGCAGCATCCGTTGTGTCACAGCAGCCAAAACCACTATTGCAGTCATATTACAGATATAAGTAGGCAATGGATCCAATGCTGTCGACTCTAGAGCACTAACTAAATATATAAATATATTTGTCTGAACTCCCCTTTTAAATAAAATGCAGACCCCCTCACCCTCATTGCCAGAGACAACCCCAACACCAAACCTAAAGCTAATCTTCGGTGATGGGCGCTCAGACTCGGGTTGCAAACCAACTCTAATACTTAACTATTGCCACTGTCGTTCAATTGGCACCGGGAGAGCAGCAGCTCCTGCTGTTAAACCACATTTTGACAATTTAACTTTTAACGATTCTCTCTCTCTCTCTCTCTCTCTCTCTCTCTCTCTCTCTCTCTCTCTCTCTCTCTCGTCTAAAAAATTTGAACAGATTTCCACTAATATATCGGTTGCGCTCAAGAATTATAACAACGGATTGCCTTTTATTTGAATCGACATATATTTTATATGATTTGAGTTTTCTTTTTATATGTTTTCATTTTTGGCAAATATAATGCCCCCAAATGGACATCAGAATAGGAGTCCATTAGAGAAGAAGTGATATAGTGAATTGGTGAGATGAGTGCACAGTCTTATTGCTTCAAATTTCTCTTTTCTAATGACGATTAGAGTCTCTAAAAGTAACAATAAGTGAACTCCAGTTTATTTTTATCTTCGATTTTTTGTGCAGTAGTTTTAAACTGGAAATACACATAACTTATATTTGCGTTGAGTTTTCCCTCTTTTTATTTCTTTATTCAATTAGATTTTCCTTTCTTTTGATCCATTCTTCTCTTTATATTCTCCTCTTTCTCTCCAATAGCTGTGAGTTAAGGAATTGGTATTATATTAGTGAAGAAAAGTTTAGTAAATGTTATTTCAGCAAATATTCTCAACTTTTCTCTGCCTTTCATCTCACAAGTAATGGCAAAAAGGGTATACAAAGTAGAGAAACGACAGGAAATACAGACGTTTGACATAACGAGTTGTGTACGGATTGGCAGCAAAACTAATACTACACTAAACAGTATTACTCGCATTACATACGATTTCGATATAAAGTTGTATAAGTTATATGTATTTCTGGCGTTATATCAAACTTAAATGTATGGTATGTCGTATGGAATATTGCACTGGTAGATGAAAAGCCAGTGCACAGCCTACTATGAACAGTAAAATTTAATTCCCAACTTTTCTACTAGAGCTCAATTTGCATGAAAAACACCACTGGGATTTAAAGTAGGCTCTCCGGCTTCGCTTCCTATTCCAATGCTCCAATGTTCTGTTGTGTGTTAGTACAGTAGTGTATATTCTGTGCCCGATATATACTGTTATGCTTTTGCAACCTTTTGTTAGAATTTAAGCTCATTTCCAACTTTAGAGCCAAACCATAACTTGAAGTCTAATGTAAGGCCCGGTACGTATGAATTGGCTATGAATTAGAAATGGTTAGTTGTGCTGTGCTTTGCGGCACAGCTGCATCTCTCATTCCCAATGTCTGCGAACAAAGTTTTAAGTTAGGATCAAATCCACAGTGAGTTGAGTTCACTTCACCAGAAATTGATTGTAAGCACAGAATTTCTGCTTCTTGTCTGTGCTCTAAAACTCAAACATTTCACACTTAATTCATCGACAGCACAGCCATCACTAGCATCACATCTCTCAGATCCCTTTGAGAATAGAGGAAGAGAATAAAAAGTTATCCAGTAAAAAAATTGAGGCAAAAATAAACTGAGTTGTGAAACGCCAATAAATTGATCCAATCTATTAATATATTGCGATAATAATAACATTACTTTCGACTCAACTCATAATACAAACTGATATCTTATCTATACTTTTGATATACTCTATTCTGTGCTCTGTTTTACACTCGAAAATAATGTGTAATTTGTTTGAAATTCAAGTTTAATGAAATCACATTTCATCGCAAGTGTTGATAAAAATTGAAAAATTATTTTCATCTCAAATTAAACTCAAATAAACTTCAAAAATATATTTAATGCAGAGTTTTAGTAAAATAATAACGAATGCGAGCGAATAGACATCAGATGTTAGTCTCCTGTAAAAGTCCATTCCTTACACAGCACACACACTGTGTGAATGCATGCACACAGAACGGTCTGTCATACCAGGAAAGGCATATTTAGAACATAGTTTCGTGTTTTGGTTATACATATTTTTTGCCAGATTAGCTTAAATGTCAAGAATGGTGTGTTTGGTTGGCGTGTCATTACTGTTCACTTTGTATTAGTCCTAAACTTTTTCAGTTTGAGAGCACTGCAAGGCGTATATGGTGTATGTGTACTCTCAGACTATCACAAGAGCCAAAATTGAGGCAAAATTTTAATAATGTTATTTTAATGCGATCGTTAACGGCATAGCGTTTGCCACATCATGTTTTGAGCTCTGGTTTATGGTTTGTAGTGTGAAATCGTCAGTCCTAACAATCAGTCACATGTGTGCACAACTATTTTAGGTTTGTTTCACTTCGTGGCTAACATTGGTTTCACTGATATTTTGTATTATTCTAAAATATGCCACAATTTATAAATAATATGACCGATGATGTGATGGCTTTACTATCAAAATATATGATCCAAAAAAAGCCAAAACCAATACAACAAATGACTCAAAAATCAAATGCCGTTAAAAACAAGAATGGGATCGGAGTGGGATGGAATGCCATTTGTGGCAAATCAATCTGGGTAAATAATGAAGGCTACTGCAGGGCATAATTTTCAAATGACAGGGCGCTAAAGAGGTTCGGTTTGAGCTGATCGGGGCTTCCATTTCACAAATAGATAATAATCTATAATAACTATCGGGTTTTGATTTCCTTGTCAGCCTCTCCTCCTCTGCGAGTGTTGTCGTTCTGTTTGCACTCAGTTGGAGCGAAGGGCCAGTTGTGATGTTGTCTTGTCTGTTGTGCACACACACATCAAACTGTGTAATGTGTGTCCTCTCCATTCCATAGTTATCTCGATTTGATAGTTGGCATAACTCACAGTCACATCAATCATATATCTTTGGAAAGCGTGTGACACAACTCCCCTCCCAAACGAAGCCGAGCGCTACCGTTGCTATACGTTTCGGCACAAAAAACTTTTACTTGGATATCAAACATTGTTATACTTTTTTTTAACAATATTTCCTCAGATGATGAATGAGTTTTAACAATATATGGCACAGCATACGATACTAGTGCTGTGCCTCTTGTCGTTGACTAATCAGTATTCATAAAAATACTAAAAGCGAATGAATGGCCACACCTTTAAATCAGTTACATTAACGTAACGCTGACTTTTGCGTACTTTTACTCCCAATATGACTGCAATTCACTGGAAAACACTAATAATAATCCATTGAAAGACTTATACTTTTCTCTGACTATAGAATGAATTTGAAATAATATTTTGATTTTATTATTCATTTGATTTCCTGTTGAAACGCAAATTATTTTAGTTTATGTTTGGAACAAAAAACGCTCAAAACATTGACATTGAAATTCAATTAATTTTAAATAAAATATTCCTAAAATAATAAAATATTTCTGTTGGCTATTGATATAAAGCATTTAATTTTTGTCATACATTTAGAATAAACACCCGGAGCTATTTAGATAGTGCCCGAACCTCTTCGACCAAATATTTATTCTACAATTCGGGTCTATAATAACCAAAGTGTTTTTCAATGCGAGCGCAAAGAATAGAGAAATTATTCATTGAATCGATGCCTGTGTTGGACACGAAGAATGAAATTAGGAGTTCACGTACTGTTCCGATGCCTAATGTGTTGTGTTTGTGTGAAAACAGACCAATGTTTTGACTTTGAAGAGAAAGTGAGAATAAGTGTTGAACTAAATGCAGTATATCGTGATATCAGTTATATGATAGCTCTCATTGCAATTAAATAATAGGTCTCTCAACTCTTAAAGTATTATTATTTGAATGATACCCATATTAGAGGCCGGCCTACAATCATGCAAACAAATGAAGAGTTCGGACCTAACAGTCGATTGTTATTATTAAAGGGAGGAATGAGTATACGTCTGGGCTCTGATCTGATGCACGCTTTCCTTAAGACAAAATTATAAGTTATATATTAGAAAATAATCGCATTTATTATATAATAAAAGTTGTTTTTATAATCATATGATTGGATGCACAGAATCTATCAAATGATGGCAAGAGTTGTCTAAAAATAGTGTTTAATAAAATTTAATTTTAAAAACCATCAAATTATCGAACAATTTGGACAATTGTTAGAGAGTTGGGTCAACAGTCGCTCGAGTGCGCAAACCTGACTGTGCTATCAATTAGATGATCATTAATAACATTGACATTTTTGGGGCTAATTTTCTCGAATAATTTGCCTCAAAGCCAATGAGGCTTTAATTTCGCATTGGTTTGGCATTTGTTCCGCTCTCGACTCTGTGCTGTGCTCTTATCGATACGCGTTTAGGCCTTGTTTTGCCAAAATTACTGCAATTTTGTTCTTATGTTTAAGGGCTTGGCTTTTGGTAAAACACAAACGCATTGCCGAATACATACACCTTATTATTAAAATATTGTGAAAAACAAAAACCTAATTCATATTATTATTATTGTTGTATTTTTCTCTCTGATAGCAGTAATATTCCCGCGATTCAGAAAATCGTTTTACGACTCCAGTCCTGTCCTGTGTTTAACTTATTATCTCTATTTGTAACATAAAAGCCTTGTTATCATTAGTGGAAAATATTGTCATAATTTTTCATAGTTAGGGATAACTAACAGTTATTCTCTGTTTGTTTTGAGTCACAAGAATTCAGTGATTCTTTGATAATCGATACTCTCTTTTATGTTATATTCAAAGAATAAAAGATTTTTTTATTAAATTATACGAAGATTTCTATGCGAAGAGAGAGAGAGAGAGAGAGAGAGAGAGAGAGAGAGAGAGAGAGAGAATAAAGGGTCGCATATATTATATGTACAGAGAATACAAACTCTTGTATAGAGTATAAAATTTATTCAATGAATGCCGTCTCCTCTCTCTCCCTCTCTCTATGGCTGTGCAATAGGAGGAAAAATTTATATTCAGTTCTGAAAAGATTGTAAATGAAGGATAGGATGTTGTGTTGGTTGAAGGCATGGCTTTTATATTGTGTCACTCATTGCAATGCATCGCCAAATGCCTTCTCTACTGCTTTAATTCGCGATCGCACTTAACAAGCATTGGGTAAGTTGTCTACAGTCGACCCGCTTTTCCAATGATGATCCATATTAACGCGATAATTATCCCGGCGCTGGCAATACAGTACCGCAATTGCAATGCAGATGAAGAGCTACTTTCCATATAATTACTAAAACTGAATTACAAGAAACAGAGCTGTGCTTTCACTCTGTTTATAAGGCTGGCAGTCGTCCGCCAACGCTCGACACGACCACCACTTCTTTGACTAAACCAACTGTTCCTCAAATTCTGTGTTCTGTCGACGTACGACAATTGTCGCCATTGGAGAAAACGTCAGATTAAGTCTAAATATTGTGCTGAGGGATGCCTCCAGTGTCGGCCATATTGTCTAATGCTATGATCAACTGTTAAACAACTCTCTCGAGTCCTCCACATCTGAACCAACAGACAAATGAAAACCAGTTATCGCTTAATGATTGTGAAACTCAACTATTCTTTTATTGATAATATTTTTATGTCATTTTCATTATGTAATCAAAATATTTTCTGTGAATATGTGAATAAAAATCTGTTTCTTTGTTATTCTGAGTCTATTTTTCACTATTAATGATCTGACTATTGATTCCTTCAATTAAACGTTTGAGACGTGAAAACAAAGTAAGACTTATTTCAAATTACTTTTCGATAATTAACTTTTAGTCCTATTTTCCAGTAATTATCTCTTTAATTGTTTTTCTTTTTTTTATGATTGAAAGTAGTATTTATTTGCTCTGATTTCAAGGCCCTGTTTCTTATGTAAGAATGAGAAACACTTTTATTCTGTTCCACGAGTGCTTTGTATGAGAACTGCCGACACCTCTGAGCCCGCATTCCTTAGCTATGCAAATGCCATGCAGTCTGCGATGTATTTCTTGTCTATCATTTCCTTTGGACTCGTGAGAGCACATATTTGATAGTTAGATGAGTGGATGACCTGTTGGATGTGTACCGACACCGTTATGGCCAAATTGGTGGTTTGGTCATCAGTCTGTGCTATTCATCACAAGTGTTTGACGTTTTACCTAATCTTCTTAGCAATGAGACTGTGATATAATTGTAGTCTAATGACAGTCTTCGACATTGCCTTCAAATAGGCATTACCTCATTATATTACTTTACACACAACTATAATCCTGTCAATTATACAACATTTCCCTTCTCAGGGCCCTCCTAAAGACCCTCCTATGCACTTGTGTTGAGTATGCAATGGGCCTGTCTGTAGTGGGAGCCGGCCTTAGGGCCCGTAATGACACACAATTATCACAAAAAATTGTCTCTCATGTAATGTAACTGCAATTTGTTCGTTCATTTGCTTATTTGTGTGCTCACAGATGAATACCAACGCTCTCTCCGCTCGTTGGCAGTAGAGAGAGTGGTAGAGCTAATGATGAGGCAGTGCTTTTCCATTAGGACACCTGCATTTCACGAGGGCATAATAATTATTGGGATTGCCATATGATAATAACGTGCCTCTAGAATGCACTCAACATATTTTGCATATTTCTCTGACCCACCCTTTAGACGATTGCGAAAATACTGTGCAAAAGACCTAATCGTTACTTTCGTCTAATTTACTAACAAATGATTTCTCTGCAAAGCACTGTATTATCCAATGTTTGGGGGAAACCATTGGGAAAAGAACTCATATTTGGGTTCACTTAAAATTATTAACTCTAACTCTAAAATGCCTTTCGATTCACTCGTCTCTCAAATTATATCCCTTTAATAGTAAGAGTGCTTTAAAATAATCGTTTCGTTTAATATGATTTGAAACTCAGAAATTATTCCTAAAATTAAGTGCTCTTCAGTTCTGAGTTTTTGTTTTAAATATTCATTTTTCTCACTCTTTGCTCGAAAATACTGATTCCTTACTATTTCTCAAACAATTTATTATTAAACTCTTCGATCAAAAGGATCTGTTAAAAAGAGATATTTGGGCAGAAATTTGAAATACTCTCCTCTTTTGTTCATAGTTTGCACTCAAATGGCAATAATTGGCATAAATAGGGGGTTTGCAGGCGTTGTGATGCCATTTGATTGGTGTGTAATTTTGAATTTGTTCGCAGCTGTAGTGAAGATGAAAAAATGGATTTTCTCATTGCATTCATAGTTAACTTAACTAAATGTGTTCGGTGTTCTTCGTGTTCGCACTCAACTCTCACGCCATTCACAGCTCGTCCTTACAGTTGCGAGTCTATCGCTCCGGTTATTATGTTTTTAAATTCTTATCTTGATTTTGAAGCGCATCTACAAAATGCCAAATAAATTATAAGCTAACACTTCTGAAGTGTAGCTCCAAATGGAAAGCTGTTATGATATGAGAAAAATATAGTCCTATTTGCAGACAATAGTGTTGTGTTTCTCTGTTTGTATTGTGTATTGAATGCACGCTTCGACTAATTTCTCAAATATTAGATTGCATTCACCGGTCAGGCAGTAAACGCTCCGACACTTAAAAACTGCTTATTTTCCAGTTGTCTATTGTTTAGGGCCGCCATTCATGTAGTGATAAATCGATCGCCGGCTTACCATTGCTGGCATCACATCCGCAACACTGGCTCTCAATAAGTGTTTAAATGATAGCATAGTTTTAATAAAACGCTTTCTCCGATGAGTCCGATGTAAAGTCCATAGTTTGGATACGCAATTAAATTGGTCTAACAGCCAGGTATCAGTAGGTTCGAAGTCTTAGAACTGCACCATCAGAGAAATGATGGGTTTCCTCGTCGATCTGCGAAGCACTAAACGTGAGGCACGAATCTGTCACTCAAATGATAGGCCACTCATATATGCAATACATGTGTAGCAGACATACATCACAAATGTTTGGATTGATTTTTCAATTTTTACAAATTTTCTCTTCTCTCGAGACTTGAAAATATTTCATTAGTGAAAATGCAATGAAAATATTCGGAACAAATTTTTGTTTATTTTCATTGAATTTCTTTTCGCTACCATTTTTCTCATCGAAAATATTAATACATTATATATATATTTATGACTGATTAGCATTTTAGGCATAATTTGCATAATTCTCAGTACTATTTGAAAAGAAATTGTT
>JAQGAR010001028.1:0-10876 GCA_034697865.1 Oribatida sp.
TCTCTCTCTCTCTCTCTCTCTCTCTCTCTCTCTCTCTCTCTCTCTCTCTCTCTCTCTCCAGTTTGAGTTTGTTTTTCAGGAGTCAATTGTCTGCCCAATGGTTGCGATACATTGGATATCAATACCACATATTATATTATTATAACTTATTGCAGTTATTGTATAACTTGTATATAACTTCACTTTATATGACTTATGAGTCGAGTTCTTCACAAGAGTTCACATAGTCTTATGTTGTATTTGAGCCCTTCTATGGCTGTTTAGCTGATTGTCCGTTAGACTGTGCCTAACGACGGCCACTGCACAAGGGTTCACCAAATATCAATATCAATATATAGTTTCTGAAAGCAATCGTTCATTGAATTGGAGTCCACTTGCAATTTACTGGTTGTAGTGATTGTCCATTGAATCACTTCTTTGGCTTTTCTTATTGTTCTGTCGAATAGACTTTGAGTAAAACTCGAAATTCATTTCATGGTTGGCGGCGCGTACGGCCACAAAAGCATTTTCTATTTCTTATCCCAATGGGAGTTCATCTGAGATATTGTGACAAAAGTTTAATTTGTTAAAAAAGGATTGACTTCTCTTTAATATTATACTTTTAAACGAAAATTTTCAGAGAAATAATCTGCAAAATTGGAAAATCCTATTATTTGATCCCAACTTCTATTAGTATATAATCTTTTGTCGAATGCAAAACAGTTGGGAAATGGGGTTAAAGTTAAGCAATTGTTTGATTGATTAACTCAGACATGAATTTCTTAAAATGTTTACCCAAAAAAACTGCTTAACTTTCGGGAAGAAAATTAACTTCAAAATAGAAATCGACTCAATTCTAGTTTAAGTCTTAAACTATGATAAATGACTTTAAACATAATTAACGGATAGAATGGAATTTCTATTAATCAGCAAAAAATATTTCTATTGATTTAAATTTATTTTAAGAAACAGTTGCAAGGTAATTTAAAAGAATGAATAGGCATTTCATATTTAGAGTACCTTAACCCTAAATATAATAAACAATGATGGTTTATCATGGTTGTTTATCTCTCTTTTTGAAATTCCCTTTCAATCGATATATCGGACAGTTTTATGGATAAAAATGAGAGAAAGAATCGAAATTATTGAGAAAATTTTGTTATTCTTCACATCATTTCTTATTTTGATTTTATTCTTGAAATATATCACTGATGTGAACGACAATTGGCATAAAAAACAGGATTTCGTTTCGTTTTCTCTACTCATCTCTACTTATATGCTTTTAGATATTATTTTTTGTTTGGCCTTTGCTTTGGGTTTACATGATTTATGGCCACAATTTTACATTTTCGACCTCATTCTCAGATCACATCAAATGGCATATTGTGCAAAACATTACATGATTTTCTTATATCAAAGAAGATTCTGCTTTATTCCAAATATACGGAATCGCAAAAAGAAAACTAAAGATAAAACTTTTCCTTATACTCAAAATTCTCCAAAAAATTCAATGAAATGATTGCGTTTTTCACAATAGACTCTGTCTTTCATTGATTTAGTCGTCATTTCACTTCTAATGAATGAATAGATTTAAAGAATTTCACAAAAAATAGATTTCAAGTAATTTATTATAACATTTAATTTCTTTATATCTTTTGAAAAGAATTACTTTTTCTTCATTAGTTATAAATTACATTTGAATTCATTAATTAAGTAATTCTTATATTTTATTTGAAATTCAACTTTAAGCTGGATTTCCGCTAAAAACAAATATATTTTCTTTATATTTTTGAATACAGTTTTATAAAAAATTTAAATTATATTAATTGTGTTTTTCATGAAAATAGTGTTTAAATAATATTTGACAGTAAAGGTAGCAAATGATAGAAGAGGCTGTCCATAATTAACCCCCTACTGATTGTAAAGAATTTTTGCGCGGACTGCGAAACTGTGTCACTCCTTTAGATAAATGACACGAAATTTGGCGACTCATCAATAATGAGATAATAAATCAATTTTTGAAACACAGGTTTCATAAAAATTAATTGCTTCCAAATACTTTATCTTAACTCAAGACTTTAATCAAGTTCAAAAGAGTGTAAATGAATCGGTTGCCTTTTACCTTTAATTAAAATTTAGTTAACTTTCCTGTCATGGTGTTTGATATGTGTAACATGATAATTTTATCACTTCAACTAACTTCAACAATCTCATGAACCAAGATTCTAAAATTTCAAATTAATCAAGTTATATTTAATTTAAAATTATCTTATATTTTTAGAAAAGTTAATAAATCTTTTGTTGCGACAAATTTCATACGAAAAGTGTTTAGTCAATAGATTTAATGATTTAATGTCAGAATAAATTTGAAAACATATTAATAAATAGTAGGCTTTTGAAGAAACTAAAGGCTATTCTAAAGGCTTCTCGTCTTATAAGAAAATATAAAAGAAAAGCAAATATAATTGAATTCCTAAAAGTTTTAATATCAGTTAACAACACTTTTGTGCACAAAAACTAAACAAAAGTTAACGTTAGCATCAATTTTCATCAGACAATATTCTGATCACGAATTTCACATTTCACTGAAATTTTAATATAGTTTTGTCGGATATTATATCAAAATATATATTTCTCTGTGAGAAAACTTCTTCTTCTACTCTGTCTTCCAATTTGTTCAACAATTCAAACAATGAAGAAAATGCAAAAACAAATAAATAATATAAGCGATAAATAACATTAAATTGAACATTAAAATTGACAAATACTATAAAACTTTTATTATTTTACTTTTAAAATGAGGCCATTTTTGATGTTTGCTATCATTTTGAATACGGGATATATTTTTCCATTTCTCAGACAATATCTTTGTTTTTCTGAACCAATAAATGTCTGAAACAACTATGAAAAAACATATTTTAAATTAGAATTGTTTTTATTTACTGTAATTTATCTTTATTTCAAATTTAGCCTGCTTCAAATTCTTAATTCCATGAAATGATAAATTCAACCTAGTATAGTATAGTTTTTGAATAAGTTCATTTTATTTTCACATTCGATTAAATCGAACCATTTCTCATTTAAGCCAATTTTTGCAGTCATTCCGATTAGTTGGTAACAAATTTTATTGCATTTGTTTAATTGTATTACATTTTATTTAAATTTCTCTTCGAATCCATTAGTTTTTTGGCAAATGTCTGAAAATAGCTGCAAAACTTTGTACACAATATAAGCTCTTCTCTCGATTTGTTTGTGATTAATGAACTGGTTTTAGATCTTCAACAGTAATGATCTTTTTTACTCGTATTCCAACCGAAAGGCATTTGAAGCCTTTAATAAGTTTAGAGATAATCAGAAAGTAGTCTATAATCAGAGCGTAAAACGAAAATTCCTAAAAAAGAAGTCTATTTTGAAATTTGAAATTTTAATTTTCGCTTTCGGAATGTCGAGTAAACTTCTATTCTAATTACTTTCTTCAAATTCATCAAGATCATCTTCAAATTTGGTAGTGTCAATCAATCTTTGGGCGTCTAAACATGAATTTCAATAAACACTTGTGCTGTTCAAAGAGTTCGTCGAACTTATCACTTATCACAAATTGAACTTACATAAGAAAATTCAATTGAGTAAAATAAACTATAAAAATTGTAAGAGAACATATTAATCGGAGTCTCATTTAACAAGATCGATATTTATACTGCATTTAAGGCAAAGTTGTTATGATTTGAACATTGAATCACTTTCGGCTCATTATTATTGACATTTACTGTACTTTTCAATGAAAATCCATTATATTTTAGGCATATTTTAATGCATAACAAATATTTGTGAACCAAAAACTATTTAATGGCCACAACGGGTATTATAAATAATGAGTGCTTAAAAATACATTCCATTAGGTTTTTATTTTGTGATATTCTTAGTCATCATTAAAGTTGATATACAATACAATGTAAACCTTTGGCTTCTATGCACTCTTTTAACAAATGTTTTACAGATTTTTGTTTTTATTTTCAATTAATATCTTTAACTTTCAAAGCAATCATTGGTTTTATAAATAATTTATTGGATGTTAGAAGAGATGAAAATTCATTATTTATTGTTAGCTAAATAATAAACAATAAAAACCTAATGAATATTATATAATAATAAAGAAATTTTAATCAAATTTGACCCAATTTTTTGTAAAAGTATCCGAAATAAATTATTGATAAGTAAAGTGAGGCATAAAATATTTGAGAAAATATGACAAATAATTAAAAGTGGATTTTGTCTGAAAATTGATTCAATCTATTATTTATGAATAAGAGCTGAGAACATATCGAAATTGGTTCTCATTTTTTCAGTGCTCTCATATTGAATATTAAATACTTTGCGAGTTATTCGCCCAAAGAGTGCTCAAGAATTTCAAGATCTTCTGACGGATCTCAAGCCTAAGACAAACAAATTCATACAAAAGAGTGGTTTTTGAAGTGTCTTCACAATCGAGTCTTTGTTTTTGTGTAATTTATCCGATGAGTTGACAGAGAGGTTCGACTTCTCTTTAAAAAGAAACCTTTCCTTAGGTTCTAATAACAGACTTGAAATGATTGGCAAACAAAAGCTGAGACAAACATTTCAACCATTATTCCGATCCCACCTTTCTTTGAATGATTGCATAGAAATTATAGCAATTATTGTCTTCATAAACATTTTTCAATTATACATTTTTTATTTTTACTTCTCTCAAACCCTAAACAATAAATTTAACTTGTTTAAAAGAGATTAAGTATAATTTGCAGCTTTTTTCTCACATTATTATGAAGACTAACATAATTTGATACGCTTTGGAGGAACTCACAAAAAAAGCTTATTTTTAATTTTCTGATGGAATGCTTTCAATGAAATTATGCTTTAATTTGATATTATTGGAAGTTTCATGGTCGTTCAATGATTTATTAGGTTTATATATTAATTTACTTTCAATTTTGTTCATTTAATAGATTCAAAATTGAAATAAGAATTTTTTAGCGGACAAAACCAAATCATTTATTAAAAGGTGATTTATTTCAATCAATGTTCGCAAATGAGAGTTATTTGAATTTCAAAAACAAATCAATTATAAGTTGTCTCGGATTTCAAACAAATGATAAGTTTCTCAACTTTTGCTTAAGAAGTGCTAAAAATAAACTCAATTATTAACTCAAGTGTTAAATCATTTACACATTAATAGGAAATTTGTTTGAAGTTTTGCTTTTATCCGAATATATTAAATCAAATATAGAGTTAAAATTGAATTTCAAATTTTCTTTCTGTTTAGTTAAGTGTGAAATCCATTTGAAGTGATAAACAAATCGACGATTAATACTCTTTTGTCAATAAGTGTTATAACTTTGAATGAGTGGCAAATCATTTAGCAATCGATTGATTGAATTTCAATTCAAGTGTTTTTCTATAACTGTCTATAAATAAAAGTGTAAAGAAGTCAATAAAAATCTAATCTATTCTGACATTTGAATATAGCGTTAAATTTTTGAATTAACATATATTTGACGCAAAATTTAATCAATTTATTGACTACTTTAAGGTAAACATATAAATATCGTAAGAAATGAAAACTGTCTGACATTTATCCTATTCTATCCTCGAAATCGGTTTTCTCGGTTCGTCTAACATAACAGGAATTTATTTTTATTCATGGCTTCCAAACAGTTCTGGAGATCTTAGCGTTGAATATACACAAAAACAAACTTTTGAATCGGATTTAAGTTCTGACTCAGACTTAGGTTTAGGTTTTATTGACAAATTCAGTGCGTATTCAAGATTTAAATCACAAACAAATTCAACACATTTTCAATTCAAGTGTTGTATAATTTACAGCTCAAAACTAAAAAATACTACTTTGGAATTGAGTTAAACAAAAGTTAAATAAAATGTTTTAGTAATTTATAAATAAAACATTCAATTAACTCAGACGTCTATCAAAAATATTTTACATTAATTTTGAGCGAAATAATGGCCTAAAAAGATGATAGAATTTAACGCCACAAATAAAGTCTACTGTCGTTTGTTAACAAAATCTGATAAATAAAACTAAAGATTAACTTTTTTTTAGTCCAACGCTTTCATAATCTCTTTTCTCCTGAATAACAAATATTCAAAACGAGATAAGCTATAAAACTATAGTTTTTGGAATCAAGTGATAAAAAAATACATATAATATTTAATAAATCCTTTCTTTATATACGAAATATCAGAATATAAATCTAAATATATATTAATTTACAATTATTTGCTTTGAGTTCACGAACTTTGCAAACAATTTCTAAAAGGGATATCTTTTCCAAGGAAAAAAAGGTGCGATAATCTGATTCAATACTAAACCTGATAATTATAAAACTCATTTGTAAAGCGTCGGACTCCTTTTAAAAATATAATTTAGTGCCGATTTCAGAGGCATTTCACAGATAAGACTCATTTTTTAATAATTTAGCTCTTCTTTAGAAATGTCGGTAGAGATTTAAGCGATTAAATGAGAGGTTGGGAGGGATTGCAACGAACATAAACATTCATTAAACTTCATAAATATGAATATTAGCGTCTCAATACATCTCTCTCTCTCTCTTCCCTCTCCTCTCCTCTCTCTCTCCTCTCTCTCTCTCTCTCTCTCTTTCTCTCTCTCCTCTCCATCTCCCTCCCTCTCTCCCCGTTTAAATGGTTGGCTTAATATTTTAAATGTGGTTTTTATGCAAAATATGTGTTAATATTAGGGAAAGAGAGTCAGTATTATTCGGAGCGTAATATTCAATAACTTAAAAGTTCATTAGTTTAACAGAGAAATTACATTTGACTTTAATCTGAAAAATCAAGTTTTCCTCTAAATCTTCTACAAATTAAATGCAAGAAATAAATGAAATTCTTTACAATTAATTCATTAACTCATTAAAAGAAAGGGAGAAAATGAAATTGGATTTTCCACTCTATTTCCCCTTTGAAGTCAAAAATAGTTTTTTTAAAATTTTGTCTTTTATTTAAATTCGAGCGAAGAAAAGAATTATAATTTAAATTCTTATATAAGTCTGAAAATTAAATGTTTTGTTCGCTTGAATTAAGTAAAGAAAGGAAAAACTGATCCAAAGATAAAGTGTGGTTTCAATGACATTAAGGGTGAGTTATGCGTGAGATGTACTCAAAAATATGAATGTTATTAAAAATATGTAAATTAGTCACATATTAGATGAAAAATGGATCTCACTTTATGTCTTCCATTTCTTCTAAGCCTTAATAAAATAATTTCTTTTTCTGAGTGCACGCAAAGTTGAAATTCATATCAAAACTCGTCAAATAAGTTGATGTGCTAACTCTGTTTTCTTGCCATAATCTTATCTCAGTAATTTTTATGTAATTTCCTCAGCTCTATATTAAGTTAAACACTGAGAGATATAATTATGAAATTTTAATATAAGATTTGTTTATTTTTAATAGAAGAAAACCACTTTTGGTATGTATTTGTAGAATATTCTTTTTAGATTGTCTTTCATCAAGTGATGTGATGGTGCATAGCATTTGTCTTTACGTTTCGCACAGCCTTCTGCCAAATGATTTTAGTGTTTTGTGAGACAACACCCAAAAACAGCAATTTTCAAAATAAGTTCCGATTTTCAGTTTGAGAAGAAGTGAACTCAAAGCCCGAGAATTAGCCGTGAAATCTACAAAATCTACTTTAAGATTGAGATGAAGTCTAAGTCTATCACTTTTCAAAGGGTTTGCTATCTGTGCGCTCTTTTAGTCTCTTTATTCTTAGTTTTTCTCTTTTCAACGCTTTTGTAATACTATTTTATTCAGTCAGTGCGTAAATAATCAAATGGTTGTGCGATAAGGCAGATAAGGCACAACACTATTAGATTAGTTGACAGTACAAACATTAGGGTTAATTGCATCCCAACTGTTCGGACCAATGCTGGAAACACTGACTCAATAGCACAGACTTACAGAGACAACGATACTAAAGAATACAGAATTCAATCCTTTTCTATTTGCATACATTTTTTCGTATTTTATTTGATCAATGAATCTGAAGCAATGGCTCTGACAATGAATTTTGTGCCAATTGTGCTGTGCTCTGCCACACAATCCATAGTGTCTGAAGTGAGCAATTTGTTCAGCAATTTTAGATCAGATAAGTTGGGGCCACACGTCTGCAGATCAGTGGCTCATCAATCAAACTAATTAATGATTCCTAATATCTATTTTTCGCCATAAAAACCCATTGAAAGACAAAATCCTTTGTTTGTGTTAATCAAAGGAAATATAAAAAACTGAAGCCTTCTATCGATTGCATTTACTAACGATTGTCTTCTTTTCGTCCATTTCTGTCGCAAATAATGAGTTTTTATGTCTTCCTTTTGAAAAGAAATTCGTGTTTTGGTAACAATTCGTGAGATTCAATCGAAATCAAAATAATTACTCAAAAAAGACAAATAAATGACATTCATCTCAATTAATAAAAGGAAAGGAAAGGTTCGGAGCAAAAACGGAAATTGAAAGAACATATGCTATAAAAGTGAACAGTTATGTGATGTTCAGTATTACAAGTGTTCAAAATAACAGTTATTATTCGTTTGGCACTCATTTCCATAGATTGACATTTTATTTGCAAAACAGAAGCTCCGAATAAATGTTTCGTTTGGTTGAAAAGACTGGTATTAGCGCTAAGAATAAGACAAACGAAAACTAATTCTAAATATTTAGACAAAATTGGTTCACAACTGGTATTTAAAAAGTGACAGACTCTGAGAGGAAATACATTTTGTTTATGACACGAAGAGGAGAGGAAGAGGAGTTGTGGTCTTTCACTTTGACTTCATTTGCTATTTATTTACTACAAACGGCAAGAATTGAGTCAAACTTAGAATCAAAGCAAAGAATAAGTTGAGACAAATTGATGTTTCAGTTGCTTTACTTTGCTTTACTTTGTTAACAAAGAGAAAACGTATCAGTAGTTTGTTATCAAAGAAATAATGTCTATAATGTGCTGAAGACTTTTTGCATCTGAATTTAACTATTTGTTTATGACCAACACTACTAATATTAACCAACAGTGTCTGCCCGTGTGCTCTGCCATCAGTAGTCAGGGAACAACACTTCTGATTTGTTATTCTTCATACTTAACACAAACACACATAAGAAAAGCCGCCTTTTATTGCAATGGGTTTTTGCACTGATATAACATTTCAAGTTATTGAAAGCAGATGTGACGCATCACTATCTTATCCTCTCGTCTCTTACATCCCTCTCCCCTTTCTCTGAGTCTTCCAATCTTACATTTTATTCACACTTTTTGTTTAACTCATAAATTTCTTGTACTTCTTATTCCATTTCCTTCGTGTAATTCTCCAACAAAAGTATAATTTCAGAGAACAGTAGTGTTGGAGAAAATGTTCAAACAATCATTTGAGAGATGATATGCCAGAATTGGTTGTCTCTGCCTTCTATTTACACCGCATT
This sequence comes from Oribatida sp., assembly GCA_034697865.1. Classification (NCBI taxonomy): domain Eukaryota; kingdom Metazoa; phylum Arthropoda; class Arachnida; order Sarcoptiformes; species Oribatida sp. Next base: position 9,466 of record JAQGAR010001028.1, read on the forward strand.
ATTGTCTTTTAGATATACAGTTATTGTTTGAGTAACTAATTGCACGATAATCTTTGCACCGATGCACTAAACACTACCATATTTTGCAAAACAGCCTAAATTTAGAAACAAAATATGCGTTCCATTTGTTTGAATACACTTTTGATTACGGAATTCATACAAACTTTTGCCGACACTTCATATTATTCACAGATTTGAGCCAAAAGTCAGAATAAATAATAAAAATTAAACAAAATTTAAAATGTGTTTATCGACCGATTCTACAGAACTTATTGTTGTCATAAAATAATAAACCAGTGAATAATCCAGGGGTCGCCAACTTTTTCAAGGGAATCGATGTGAGATTTTCTTGGTCGAGCTCAGGTGAATCGAAATCTGAACAAAATGCCGGAAAAAGGCTGCACTGGGCTGACGGTCTATTTACCACTTTTTGGGATTTTTCAAGAGGGTTTTCCGACTGTTCCCCCTTGGCGATGCCTGAGTGAATCTAATTTTCACTCTATTTAAAATATTTCAAATTTATCACCTAGACACTAAAACAAAATGCTATAAATTTAAATTACTTAAAATCTTTTCTTTTATGACTAATAAATTTCAATTAAAAACCAGTGAATTTTCAAGTCATTTTACAAATGAAAATCAAGGTAGTGCCAATCAAGAGTCAAATATATTCGTTAAATTCAAACTTAATATTAAAATGTTTCTGAACCTAATTTTAATGGGATGGGAATTCGAAAAATGATAAAATTGTGAATATTGTCGAATTCCATTTGTGACCTAGATATATTTTCAAAGATTGTCTTTCAATTCATTTAATACAATCTTTTCTGTAATGATATGACATAAACGACATAATAATGTGACTCAAATATAATAAGGACTTTGATATAAAAAAAAAGAATTATTAGGAGTATGGCTGACCTTTCCTTAGGTTCCTATTGAACAGTTTATTTGATTGGTTATGCGTTCAATAGCTCTTATCGCTGTGGAAACACTTGTTTCATATTGTCTGCAATATTATATACCTCTCGAAGAACTGTTAATAATTTTTTCTCTTCAAAATTTATTAGTTTGAAAAAATGTCTTTTATGTTATTAACCAATAGATTATATGTACTTTTCTTGTCTTCTATGAGAAGGACAGTCCGAACACACTATTTATGAGTTAACTATAGATCAAAATTAATGCTCAAAACAATTCAATAGATTCTATTTAATATTTTCAATAAATTGTCTCTAAGTTAAAATTGAGAAAAATTTGTCTCAAATTATAAATGTTTTGAATTGAGTTTGGTTTAATTCTGAATTTAAAATATTTAAAGAGTTTTTGAAGTCAAGAATCTTTTTTTGTCAACTTTTGTCTGAATAAAACATTTGGAGCTCTAATACAACAGAAGAGCCATTCATTTGAA
>JAQGAR010001029.1:0-10868 GCA_034697865.1 Oribatida sp.
TAAAAAAAGGTCTTCAAAAATTTTTTTTTGCCGGGATCCCCCCCCCCCCAAATTTTGAGAAATTATTGCGCAATACCCCCCTGTACCCCTCCCTGAGATATTGATTTTTCTTCCCCCCTGTCGTCGCCGACCTTCCGCATCACTGGTTAGACATTAAAATAAACACTTTTACTACAAAAACCATTGAATATTTCAATATTAAAGTCTATTTCTAAATTCGGATAATGTATTCTTAAGATATCTTTTTCTCAAATCATTCAAAACAAACAAGAATAAATCTAGATCTATGACAATTACTAATAGAGCAGATTGAGTAGGTTGAGTAATGAAAGTTTTAGCTAAAATGAGGCGGTGTGTCATTTTGAACCTGCGTTAAGCCCCAGGTGATTCAAACAAATAATTATTAGTTCACTCTTTAAATAGAAAAGAGATTTTTATTAGTTTAATGTAAGTGACAAACACTGGATTTACTCTGTTATTGCCTTCACATCGGATTCCGTATCGATTGTTTGATTGGAAATCTCTATTGAAAATAGTTTCGATCAAACAATTTATTTTTCACTATTAGTAAACATAGAAATTGTATGATAAGTGAAAACCGATTCCTTAATATTTTTCCCAAAAAGTTTTTTTTTAATGCAAAAGAAATATGATTTTCAGACACTATAAACATATAAAGTGATGAAAGATTTGAAAAGTTTTAAAATAAAAATATCTGAATTCGAGTGTTAAGAGATTTGAGAGCACATCAAAAGGTTGAGGTAAGGAATAGAAATTGGCTCATGCAACTCCAATTGGATGTGAACTCAAATCATTTGAGTTAGAGATGCAGATCACGTGTAGAGCACCTCAAATACATGACAGGAGAGGCCAAAAGAAGAGCACAGAATGCATAGAGTGCATACATGCAGTGTATAGAAGTGCAGTGCAAACGTAGAAAATGTCTTTCGATCGGTCGAAGTTTAGGGGAAGCATTGAAGCAGTGTTAGGGATGTTTAATGTGATCCTGCAATAGAAGTGCGTTGGATGTGATGGAGGCTTAATTGTTCAATCAATAAGATGGTGTAACCAGAGATGCGAGTCGTGCCGCTCTGTCTGAATGGCCGCTTTCTGTCATCAGATGGCAAAATAGAAATACCTCTTACGTGCAATGAGTGTAAATGACTTAACCTGCATATCAACGCTCATACGGGTGTCGTTCTAATCATACACTAATACTAAGCATAGACTCCAACAAAGCATTGAATAAAGAGAGGAAAGAGAGTAGAAAGTGAGCCAATATTATAAAGGAAGCAAATCTCGTGAGGTTTACTGCCTGGAAATAAGGGCTTTATTATTACTCTTCAAATATACTGTACCTGACTTTGAGTCGAATTATTGCAAACAACCAAACAATGAGAGAGTGGCGCAAATATGAGACAAAAGTTAGACCAAATAGAGTTTACTTTCAATATATTATATGCTGGGGTTATGTCTGCATATATCCGTCTTTTGCTGATCGAAGTCAGAGCCAAAGCAACAAAGTATTGGGGATTCTTATTTAATCCGATTGCTTTCCCCAACAGTATTGAGATAATAGTGAGTGTCTATAAATTTCCGCATAATATATATAGTAATATATAGACTGATATAAACCCAATTCGAAAGTTATCTCTTATTTGAAGGACTTTAGTGCAGCCTTTTTACTCCTGTAATGTTATTTTGTGTGCAATACAGCTATTTTAGTGGTGAAACTGATACTTTTGAGGGCACACAATGCCTGAGTGGCGCACACACACACACATACACGCGTTAGAAGAAGACAAGTTTGAAGCCTAGAAAAATATCAATAGTAAGGCTTCCTTCTTTCAAAATCATTTGGAATTCCAGTGAAGCACACGTAGGATTACAGATAGACTGACTCATACAAACGACAATACCGTATATATGCCGAATGATTGGTTGGCCAAACACTCACAATAATGGCTGTCTTTACCTTGTTTTTGGTACAATAGACAATAGCATTGTATTACTGACTTTTGCTTGAGTTGCAAAACTTACACTGCAATATGAGAGCACATACACAGCAAAGGACATCGGTGTTGAGCCAAAGCAGTATAATAGGTAAACAAAGCAAATAGGGCAGCCTCATATTTCAATGTGTATTAAACCAAGTGTGTTATGTTTTGCTTTCATTGAAAAAGAGGTGTAGAAAAAGCTTCACTTAATTATTGCTTTTCAATTATAAAAGAGCAAATGAAAATGTAATTTATCTAACAAAGCATTATAATAGATATAAGCGCCGACCTCTTCCACAATAGCATACACTGCAAAGTGTTCATAGAGTACAATGATATTCTGTGCCTAAAGTACCATACTTTGGATCTAACCCTAACGGGTATAATGCTTTTCCATTGCTTAGTGCTAACCAAGGATGCTTTTATTCATCGACTTAACGTTAAAAGGGGAGAATTGAACTTTAAATTTTTATCGAAAGCACATAGAATTCATATTTTTTCAAATAAGAAACCAAAAGAGTGTGAAATAATAAAAAGAGAATAATTTGTTTTGAGAGTAAATCATGAAGTATACCTCCCATCCCTGGTTTACAGTGTTCTCAATTCCTCTATTCAATGAAAGAGAGTTCAGTAATAATAGTGTTCATAAACAGCGACTGCAATGAGAGCATACTTTTAATCAGTTTCGGTGACAATAAATATTCTGCAACTTATCAGTGAACGAATGCGCGAATAACTTAAGCTATTTTAACCGGTTTTAAATTAATGACTGCCGCCGGTGTTCACTTCGTTAATTAGTCCGATCCCTATTGTCTCATATACTCTTTCTCTCTAATGTTTAGGACAGAAACTCCATAATAAATGACAAATGAAATTTCACTCGATTCCAATCCAGTCGCGAATCTCTTTTAATTAATTAATTTTTTACACAAAGAGTAGAAATAACCAGCTCACATAAACGGAGTCTATAGTCTATATTTTTAAGCTATCTAGTAGGTATTTTTTACCACGACAACGAAGTATATAATTTGTTATTTCTCGTCCCTCCCCCGTACACATACCGTATCCCAAATGATGAGCTAATAGATAAACAACTCGAAAAAGAATCCCATAAACTCGAAACCCATGTTTAACACAAAATTTCAATACCATATCGAAACCGTTATTCTTAATAATTGACCAGATTAATTTTCCAAAGTTTAATAACACTAAGAGTATGGAATATGGATTTTGCGGGATAGGGTCAATCTATATTGACAATAATTGTTGATAATAATTTTTATTAAGAAGTTGTTTAATATTTATTAGAAGTTATTTGAGAATAAACTCATTTTTGAATCTCATATGAACTTTGATTTTGAAAAAGTAAAGAATTAGAATTTAGTGAACAATAGGACGACTGATGTAATAATTTATGAAATAACTTAATGTTGCATAAAAATCGTTAGATATGAGGCCCGGGAGGTAGAGATTAATTAAGCAGATATTAAAACTTTTTAATCGTGTTTCGCGCGATTGCAGGTCTTTTATGGCAAACACTATTGGAAGCGATGCTGAGTCTTGTGGTAAAGGCAGTCGTGAGATACCGCCCGCGGCTTTCGCTTTGATAGAAAACAGAAGCGAGTCATACAGAGGCACTCATTATCTCTAAATAAAGTTATGATGATGATTATGATGGCGCATAATGTATGTGATCCGTACCCTTTTGGTATGAAACCACAAAAATAGTGAAGAAATTACTGACACTAATCTCCAAAACATGGGTTCACTAATATAGATATGGCTTTTAGGTTGGCTTACATTAGCGATATGTAACTGAACCGACGCTAACGAGCAGTCCTTCATTTCACAAGAATTATTACCTTTTGGCCAAATAAGTAATGATAACATTTTAGAAGAAGCCCTGCTTTGTCTGAATTAATTAAATTTGCTTTAATGTCGAGCATAATGGGAAGGCATTCGATCTTTTAAGCAAACTGAATATACCAGAGCTAACGCATCACAACTATGAGACCAAGACGTCTATCATACGACTTGAGTTACTGTTTGGGGACTTCTATGAGTTATTGAGTCTATTTTGACCAAAAACTAAAAATGAAACACAAATGTAATTTACTTCAACTTAATTAAGTTGAGAGATAGGACTAGTTAGATACTGGTACACTTCAATATAAAGTTTTGAGGAAAACATGATCACTCATCACAAATCTCTTTTAGAGAAGTTGACCTCAAATAAGAAAGGGCTGCCATTAATAAATAATTAGTGATATCTCGTATTTAATACAATTCTGTTTTCTATGTAAGCAATTAGATTCCTGACTATTCCGACACATTTCTATGTATTCTTGGATTTGAGTCAAATGTGAACAAATCAACAAAAATTCTGTTACTGAAATACCGAATACAAAGTGTAAGAGCAAAGAAAGTTGAATTTGCCTGAAAGGGCACATCCTTGCAATCCTTTGTTGATATGTAAGCAATGAATGGCCCGATTTGCGAATCAAAAGTAAACAATATCTTATTGGCATCACATCATGTCATCTAACAGATGAGTTAATTCCGTGCACTCATCTAAATGTATTGCTTTCATGCGAATATCTGTCTGTCCAGACTTTCCTTTCACTACTAGTCAAGTAATAACGGCTTTGAATTGAGTTCACTGGAAAAGCAATGTTCAGTTACTACTGAAGTAATGGCAGAACAGGAGTCAAGCTTTTCATCATGTGCTCAATACAAGAGACTCGAATGCTTAGATCGCTTACTTTGGCCATCCATTGGCGCCATTCAGTCGCTTAGGTTTGTCCCTCTTATAAACAGTAAAACTAATAATAAAAGTGAAGCAAAAATACAAAAATATTTTCTATTCTCTCACAAAATATATTGTCAGAAATTATATCGAATTGTGAAACACAAATACTATAACTAATAGTCATATATCTCTTATGAAATGGATCTTACGATCGAGTTATCAGTTTATAAGAATGTTAGCATCAAGTGTTATGTCTTATCTATTATACCACTGCTGCTCCAGAACTGCAACAACAGGTCTCTGATTAAACTATTGCCTCACAACTACAACTGACGCCACAATATCGAGTCATATAACTATATATATATATATATATTGGTTCGTCTTAAGAGAAAGAAAGGAAGGGAGAGATGGAGAGGGAGAGAGGCGATGCATCACATTATACAGAAAACACGAAAACTACTAGTATTTAGAAAACAGATGACTGCGATAAGTTTCAAGTAGTATTCCTTCCCCTCTGTTATAGAGCTCTGAATTCGGCCTAATATGTGTCGACTTGTCATAAAAAAATACTATGAAATTATGTTTGATATGGAGGTCATCACATGAAATAGTGATTCAGTAGTGTCTCCGGTCATCAAAGAAATACCAGACCAATGATTGGACGCAAAAATATTACTTAAGACAAGTCATAACATCTAAATTCAACAAAACTGGCCGCTGATGTCCTGTTTATACAGAGGATATATGTATACAACCAAACAAGTGATCAGTCCATCAGAGCATCACTAGCTTTACAGCAAATGGTTGAGAGAGGGGGTCAACCAATTCAGAGTCAACACATTACTAGCGGAGGCCGTGCTGTGCACAATCATTAAAGACCTTCCTGTGAATCACTCTCTCCTTTTCACTATGTGAGGCCCTTTGATAGATATGACGATACGTATAGCATCACTAATAGCCAGGCTCTCCAACAATATGAAAGCCAAGCTCTTTGATAGCCAACAAAAAAATATGAGAAAATGTTATATGAATGACAATATTCTAATAAATATGTAATAAATGTTTAGTATGAAAATTTTGATGGTCGACCTATCTCATTCTAATAATGTTGGGGCAGTCGCACTCTCCTGGCTGGCTGTGCTCTAAGACATATGAGGCACCAATACTAATGCCATACAATTTATACATAAAGAGTATTGCATTATCTAAACTCATAGACAACCAAAGAAACGATTCATACAATAAAAGCAAATCATTTAAAAGTTATCTTCTGTTGAGGACTAAGAATGAGAGAAGCGTTCAATTGATTAGTTGTCTGTTTCACTGTTTACCGCTTTATTCGCTCGAATGCATTGCTTTTAAAACATACAAATGTTGTTCACATAATTCACATAAAAGGTGGTCTTTTGCTCTTTTCTTTGAGTTTCGCCACTCATATACCATTCATCGCTCAGTTCTTCGCTACTCACAAGTCAGCAATGGATGGATATCCGGTGCATGTGCCCGACTCGGTAGCACTAGTCAGCATTAGAGCTCAATAGATAGATCACTGGAAACTAGCATTGCTTGCCGTTCCTTTTCCATTCTATTCATAGTTAAATAAGTCCCTTTCTGACATTTTCCTGAATATACACAACAAAATAATAGGACTGACCTCTTTTCAGACCTCTTTGAAACCCTCAACACTAAAATAAAATCCATGAAAACAAAATCAGACTTACTTTGATTGGATGAACGGCTCTCAGGAATTCGATTTTCATTAGTGTTCACAACGCTTTTGTCGTTGTCTTCAGTTCTATCTCTGACTGATTGTCCATCTTTTTCGTTGTCAGTATTCTCAACGAATTCAGTTTTTTTTGCGACCATTTCTACCGGTTCTGCAAATATGACTGCAGTATCACTTCGTTGCAAATATTCTTTGATTCTCTTATCCTCTGTTTGTCTCTCCGAACGTTTAGAAGACATTTCTTCACTAAAGTTCTCACTTTTATTCACTGTATGAACTAAAATCAAATTGATATTCAAATAAATTTGCTTAAATGAATTTAAATATCAAATGAAACCTGTGTTATCTTGGCCATCCACTTTATAAGTAACTTGAAATTCCTCTTCAATGTCTGTGTCGTCTGCTTCGTGACCATTGACTGAATTAACTTCTTCTTCAATTATAGCATTGTTTTCATTGTGTTGAGTATTGTCAGTGGTGTCGCTCTTTGTGTATCCGTTCCTTTTCTTAGTATTATTGCGAATAATATCTTTGGCACCGATTTCTAAACTCGAAATCATATCGTTTTGTTTATTATCTCTTTTTGTTTTATTCGATGTCTTCTTTGGTTTGGCTGAAGCTTTAATATCATTTACACTTAACTCTAATTCTTCTCTTTTTGACGAGACATCGATTAAATGTTTTGACTTATCGAGAGATTCAGCGGATTCTGGCTTTTCTACCATCAGTTCTGTGTCTTCAGGCATTTTAGCTTCCAATTCAACTGTAAATAAATTAAAAATGATGAAAAACATTTTTCAGATAAAAATTTATTAAATCGATTCAATCTTAGTTTAAGATGTGGTTTGAAATTTATATATGTATGCAAATCATGTCTTCAGTCACTTTATTTTTTCAATTCGCAACGTTTGAATGAAGAAGAAATCAGCCGTAAAAGACAATGAAAGACAAGTGCGACGACTTTTTACATACTTTGTTCTAAAAAATGAACGCTTGAGACCACAAAATCAATTCAATAATATACTATAAATGCTATTCTTATTCTGAATAAACAGTTAATAAGTTGGGATCTTTCGTCAGATTTACACAAATTTTTATACTATATTAAATTTAATGCAATAATATTCTGATTTATCAAAACATATATATTCTTCTATTTCAATATTGTTTAAACCTGGGAGTTTTTGCTTAAAATCAAATTGAATTCCGAATAAAAGACACAGGCATTTGGTGGCTCTTGGTTCTCAGTTTCATGAATTTACTTTTGGTTTGACACGAGTTCATCGATGAATAGATTTAACTTAAAATAAATAGAAGATGAAAAAAGGCTATAATTTCATTGATTTGAACTCTTTTTGGTGACAACTCATTGATATAGTACTGGATTACTCCCAGAGATGGGGAGTAATGACAAAATGCAGTGAAATGGGAATCTTTCAAAACGATTCTCTCTTCACTTTATTCAGAGTGAAGCGAACCGTTAAAAATGATCCTTAAATCAGGTGGATATCAATGTACTAAAAGTTTGGTTGGGTTTAGAGTCAAAAAACAAATCAAATCAATTTGATTGATGTGACGACAAAACTTAATTAATTTAGGCTCTGGTGCCGGACGTCACCCCTGGCAACGATGGCAATGATGTGACATTTAGGTTGGATACCTTGGCTCAACATGAGTCCAATTTCGACTTTTCACTACAGAATATATCATTATTTTTTTAGCTCTGGATTCACAGTAATCTAATGCGAGCTCGAATCAGACAGCGCTGTTCTGGTGCTGTCTGTGATGATCTTGTGATCGTTACTCCCTTTCTCTGTGCTCTAACTCTTAATCTAATAAAAAGCCTTTCACCGTAAATGTGTTTTTCTGCCGGCCCTGCTATTAATTGTGGGGTAATTCGATTGAAACGCCGACCTATACTTTCCTGACTTTTACTGATACTAAAACTGGTTTTTATTTAATGTGATTTCACTTTTATTTTCATTTTTGTCAAAAGAGTCAGATTTTTTCTATTTTCACTTTCTGTGAGTTTTTCCCTTTGTTTTTAATTTATTAAATGCAAAGCAAATGAATTGAATTTAAAGTTTGCAAGATTCTCCATTTATTTAATTTCTTAATATTTTGCAATGATTTAAAGCACAGTTTTATTTGATTGAATAGAGAACTAGATCATTTAAAATTTTAAGTTTAATGGAGAGATCAGTAGAGCTTAAAATTTTGGAATCTACCCAATTGAGTGGTGGTCGCCTAAAAATGCCCCTGAGATCGAGTTCGAAATTCCCCCCCCCCCTGAATCTCCGTGAGATCGAAGACCAAGCTCATCCCTGTTTTTAACAAAATTAAGCTAGTTAAATATGATCAGCAACTGTCCCAATTGTTTAATTTTCCTTAATTCTTGATTATATTTGCCATAATTAAAAATCAGTGGAATTAAAAAAATTGCAATTTAAATCACAAATCCATTAATTTGCGTTTTCATCGCAAAAAAACAGTTGAAAAGTGCAACAATTTCCTTATTTTTATTTTATTTATGTATTTAAGTTTATACTAATAGATGTATATTTGAGTAAGCTAAGATGAGAAGAAGCCGAATAAGAGTTGATCAATATGTTAACAGTTTATAAGAAATGAAAATAAAATGGATTCCATTTTGAAGTGATTGCAATAGAAAACAATTGACAGTAGAATTAGTTAATCAAATATACGTTTGAATAGCAGTTGGAATCGATTAATAGACTGAAGTTTATGTTTGCAGTTCTTTGGAGCACTTATTGTATAAAACCCATTAAAAGAGTGATTTAAAGATTGACATAAACTCGGTTTGATTGTAAACGCAATTACAAAATAAACTTTATAAGTGATTGGAGTGCACTAACACTAATATGATTTTGGGATAACTTTAAGAATCATTGCGATCGCCGTTTGCTTTCGTCTCTAAAACTACTGAAATGGCAAAAAACATCTTTCGATTAATCAACAGTTAAGAAATATTGGTTAAAATAAGAGCATTATTATTAGCCAATCAATGATTTATAATCACACCCATCATAATTAGGATTGACTTTTCATAGAAATTGCTTGCATTTCAAATAAGTGTTTCATCTGTTCATACATTTATTACAAGTGATTAAAAATTGTGAATTAAATATATGATAAGCTTTCGATTGGATAAGAAAAGTAATCAAGTGATCTGTGTGTGGGGTTGGGAACGTTGTCTCACCTAAACTTCTAAAGCTATCATTTATGAAGAATGAAATGGCAAAGAAGGGAACGAATGGCAACTTAATGAAGGCATGTAAAGACATGAGAAGCACAGAGACGAAGACATATGAAATAATCCATGAATTGAACTCAAATTGAAGGGTTCTATAACTTCGTTACTTTGAGTACACCTATAGCTTTCTCAATGTAGTCCAATGTAGGGGAAGGTAATGTTGGGGCAGCGCTGCCAGAAAGCGTACGTGGTTTGAATCATATGTCATATTTTACAAGCTATTCATCCATCAACTTCAAAATGAGCAGCTCTTGAAAAGAGGCTTCACTGCAATAATGAAAGTCTATGCCATCGAATGGAGCTTTGCATTAGTCATAATTTAAAGCAATAGTAATGATTAACTTCCGCCGTTAGCATCGAGTCATACACTTTTCAATGGATATAACATTCATATCCAATGATGTGTGCCTTTCCTCGTGAGTGATGTGAGCACTGCTGCGATGTACTGATGTTCCATAACTGCATAATTCTATAACGACTCGAACGGCACAATTGAGGCCAACACTAACTTCGATGACACTACGAAGTTGGCGATACATTTGCCTCACTTTAAGTCTTATGTGCGCTAAAACTCTATTTGGACTCTCATTTATACGTCTCTTTGATGTTACTTATGGCTCATAAAATTTGGTAACCAGTTATGCAAACTCACAAAAATGGTAGCCACACCTAATGCACCCAATGCCTAATAACCTAGACAAAACGCATTAAATAATGTTTCTCAATTTCACTCAATTAGGTGACAGTTCCTAATTGGTCTTATTCAAGGAGTTGTCCAACTGTAGGGTTGATGACTCACTCATGAGGGAATAATTTTTCCTCAATATTTATCCAGAGATCCATCAACTTGTTTATAAAACGCAAATTTAAATTGAATAAAAGTGATCTTTCACTCAAATGGCTAAACACCCGTTTATTAACCAGTTCTAAAATCCTATCAAAGGAAATACAGCCAAAAGACGAAGGAACTTTTATAAAAGGGGAAAGGCGAACCCTGGAACCCCGCTTTAATAAAGGTTGATTTTGTAACAGGGCTGTCCAAGGGGGGGGTAGACCCTTTACCCCCCCTAGAACCGAAAATTCTATATAATACCCCCCCCCCCCTAGAATTTGAAGCGC
>JAQGAR010001030.1:0-10865 GCA_034697865.1 Oribatida sp.
TTTTATGTTCCTATTTATAATGAAATTTTTATATCATTATAATTTAAATCATTAAACAAGGCAATGTAATACTAATTTCTTTCAAAAACAACCAAGTAAATTAATATCTTGATATGGAATGATTAAAATTTTTAATTTTTAATTAAAATCTTTACCGTAAAGTAAAGACATGTATTAAGTGAAGCATTTTTGACCAAAAATAGCACAAACACATGTAAAATTGTATCTATCAAGTGAACCTTGTTCTGTTTTGATTATTGTATGGATCAATTATATTAATGAGTATCAAAATTTTTTAGCTCATAAAATTAAAGCTTTATTTTTCAAGTAATTTAATCAATTGAACAACGAAAAAATCATTTTGAGTTTTCATTCCTTAAATCAGCCTGGACCACTGATATTTCTCTGAGGAGCATTTCAACCTTAGTTTTTACAAAGTGGAGAAATTGAGGTAAGAATTTTTGAAAATTTGGGACCATTTGGGTTTTTTCCAAACTAATGTTCAAAATACCCTTTGAAATCCCCCCTAAAAATTTTCCGAAGAACAACCTGAGATCGGGTATCTTGCCCATCCCGGATTGTGAATGAATTTGTATTCTTATTATTATTTTATGAGTATTTTACAAAATTTTGGAGGATTTTCCTTCAATCAATATTTCATCAGCATTATTTATTTGTAAGGTAACTAAAAAAATTAATTTAATTTCATTATTATTTGAGTATTAATTAGAATTCTTTTACACACAATAGCATCGAACAAGTTAATTCAATTCGATATGTATCTTGATGATTGGTTTAAGAAAACATTCGTTTATTACTTCTATGAAATGTGGGAAAATGATCCTGATCCAAGAATTAAAGACTATTTTTTGGTTGATATATCATTTTTAAGCGCATTATTTATTCAATTAATTTATTTATTGACAATATTTTTAATAATTCCTAAGTTTATGAGTAATCGAAAGCCTTTTGAAATGAAAATAGCAGTGTTGGTTTATAACATGTCCATGGTATTTATAGATATTTGAGAAAAATAACAATTTATTTTCTAATTGTTTCCAGGTTTTAATTAACGGCTATTTTTTCTTCAAAGTATTTTTTGTGATAACCCGTTGCGGTCGCGAAATGTGGAACTTCTCTAACCCTAAGAGTGATGTCTCAGAGAAAGCCATAGAATTCATAAGCACTGCTCATCTCTATTATTTATCGAAGATATTAGACTATCTTGACACAATATTTATGTGCTTGAAGAAGAAGCGGAATCAAATAACATTCCTTCATGTTTGGCACCATTCAACAATGGTCTTAGGAGGTTATGCCTTCATGAGATACAATCCATGTAAAATTTCTATAAATTGAAAATCATGCATTAAAATATCTTTCTAAATAAAAATAAAACTACTTAGATATGCCCACTGGTGCCATTCTTCCCATTGTCAATGGATTTACACACATGCTCATGTACATCTATTATGCAATGTCTTCTTTAGGCGTTCCTTTTGCCAAGTATTTATGGTGGAAAAAATATTTAACAAAGTTACAAATAGCACAATTTTTTATTTATTTGATCTGGTACACGATTGTTTATTTTAAGCAAACTGACCTTCCTCGGGGATTTCTTTGGGCAAATTGTGGAAACAGTATAATATTTCTGATATTATTTGTCAACTTTTATGTAAAATCATTTATAATTAATTATTCCAAGAAATCAATTAAATTTAAATAAATTTTTGATCGGAGATATTCATACTTTAATAAAGTTGACTGCTTGATTGGTACTTGATAATATTGTTCCTACTATATTGTTATTGTATTTTACTAACAAGATTAACATAACAGTAGAGTAAGTATGATACTGACAAATACCAGCAAAGCAGTTAAAAAATAAAAGAATTGTCAATTTCCCCTAGTATCTTGCAATTTTTCCAAAGTTCTTTTCGAAAGTAACTTAATCTTCTTTATAAAGATATGTTTCACCAATATCTGGAAAACAGTGTAGTTTTACATAAGTGTGTTGTCCTCTTATTTTGGTCTCATCGGCCTTCACGCCGATGTTCCAAACACAAGCCAAAGAATACCATCCACAACAAAACCCAAATGGTGTTCATAACTACCCCTGGTTAACCCACCACTCAGTTTGTGCAGTCATAATATCATAATTATATACTTTTTTATATATTCTTGATGTCAATTACTGCAATTTAAAAAGAACATTGTTAATTGATTTACATTACTTTTTGATTTACACATTACACATTGGTTTACAAACCTCAATATGAATATAGTAGTGAATAAAAATAAAACCATAAAATTAAGTTATGAATAAATAAAATTAAATAAAGAAATAACGTTATTATTTATTGTGATTTGCAAGCGTTTTCTACAAAAATTGTGATAATTTCTTATTATATATCTCTAATTTTAATTATTAAATAGATCCAATTTTTATTTCCAATGGAGGTTAATTATAACTAATTGATCATCAAAAAATCAAACATCGAAATTTTACAAATAATATTTGATAATTTTATTACAGATTTAAGCAACATTTACAGTCCCTTTACTTTGGATCCGGTTTATAATGTTTTTAATTTTTTTTCGATGAACCATTCGAACCCAATCAAAGCCCGTCAATAAATGATTAAAATTTCCAAAATCTATAATAAAGCTGAGCAACTGATGAGCTATATATACTGAGGTTCTAGTATCATGACCCACTGTGGCAAGAGCTTTCTTAACGAAATTTTCAGGAGTTGGCACAAAGAACGAAGGCCTCATATAATGAGCCATTTTAGTGGACACATACCCGGGTGTTATACACTGAATGAATATGTCACTATTCTTATATTCTTCGCTCAATGCTCTGGAAAAGTAATCGATGTAGACCTTGCTCGCAATATACAGTGTGAGATATGATTGTGGATATTTTGCGCCCAAGGATGATAAATTAATAATGACACCTCTACCATTTTTCTCCATTCGTGGCAAAACCATAGCCGTCAGTCTTGTACAAGATACTATATTCGCATTGATCATATCCATGATGAATCGGTCTAAGTTATCGATTTGAGTGAACCGTTGTGGCCTTTCTTCCGGATAACATATCGAAATATTATTCACCAAGATATGTATTTCTGAAATCATATCGAATTCATCTCTAATGTCTTGGTACATTGATTCAGTGCATTGGGTAAAATCGACACAAATTGTCCTGATGCATCTTGTGCTGCAAATTTCTTTTTGAATATCTTCTTTGACTCTTTGAAGTTTTTGTGGATTACGACTTATAAGTAATAAATTGTAGCCTTTCTTATAAAGTTGTTTTGAATATTCTAAACCAATTCCATCGGTTGATCCAGTAACTATGGCCCAGGAATTCTGGTCACCACGCCAGTTGAATTTTTTATAACTTAAGCATTTCAATATTCTTTTTGTTATTCTAAAAGCGATTGTTAAAATAATTATAATGATTGTGATTAGACCAAATAATTTGATGATAAACTCGAGATACAAATATTCATCCATTAAAATTTTTAAATAACCTAATCAATATGGACATCGATTTTGTTCAAAGAGAAAAAAAAGGTTTTTCCACTAGTTGTTTTACACAATTATGTGACATGATAAACATTCGTCATATGGAGTGGAGTCTGGAGAAATCTTATAATGTGTGAAATGTCATGGTAATAAAGTAAATCTTCAATTAATAATCTTCAGTTAATCCTTCATTTAATTTTAAGGAATTGGCTTTTGCAATATCAATTAGTTAGTTCAATTCTGACAATGAAGCTATTCCTCTTCAAAAAAAACCAAGATAGACAAATTACTCTTTGATTAGAATAATGAATGAAGGATATAATAATTTTTGGAAAACGGCATATGCTAGGTGAAAATTAGAATTCATTATTTTATTGTTGGAACCATGTTTGTTAGTTTCTTGTTATTCTGGGAATCCTGAATATGCTTTGTAGCCCTCTATACTGAGTTATAAATATATAAAATTTGACTTTATACGCCCAAAAGAAGTTTGAAGGTATTAATTTTAATAAATAGTGTTTTTAACTTTCAAACCCTTTTGAACCGTTAAGACCCGAAATCCTCAAATTCAAAATTCCTCAACCCTAATGCCTCAAACCCAAAATCATCCAATTTTAAATTTTATTATCTTGTTATTATAGTTTAATTTAATTTAAGTTAATTTAGATTAGATTAGGGTGATACTAGGTTAGCTCATGCTATTTCATGATAGTTTAGATATGTTATGTTAGATTAAACTAGGTTTGGAGTTATTTGTTTGAGGATTGTAGGTCTGAGAATTGAGAGTTTGATAATTTTGGGTTTGAGAAGTTTGAGTTTGAGGATTTTGATGTAGTCCCCTTTTGAACACATGGGTTAACATCATGAAGATTAATATATAAAATAATGCATTCTAAGAAGGTTTTAAATTTTAAAACTTGAAATTTTTTCCAAAGCCCCCTTAGTATGCATTGTTTTGTGGTGCCTAAATTTTTCCTACATCAAGGGTGATTTCCTGAAATTACCCTTGCTTATACATTATGAATAATACACTAACTCATTGAAAATTTAGTTTTACGCGATTATGACAAGGGGAACAGTGTAATAACATTTTTTGTTGAACTAGGAGAAAATTGTTAAATTTATAAATATTAAATAAATATAAATATTATCATTTGGTTTCGATTTATTCATTTTTCAACTTTTTTCCTTTGATAAATATATAAGATTTGAAGAAAAACATCAAGAACAAAATGAAAAATATACTATATGTAAATAAACAAGCAACTGCTGTAGATAGAGAGGTATCGCAAGGTAATTCGTTGATTTTGAGTTTGATGGCAGCCACACTTATATAAATTCCAAAAACCATTTGTAAAATTTGTATCGCTGTGATTGATATACTGATCATTATCTTAATAGGCAAACCCACGGTCTTAAGTGTAAAATATGTGTACATAAGTGAATGAACCATAAAATTCATGTTAATGCCCCAGCGAGGTAAAGATGATATGTCTTTATAGAAGAACCATGTTTGACAAAACGTCAACGCATGATGTACCCAGTGAATTGGTAATACTTTTCGACCTCTTAAAATCAGGAAAACGGTATCCAATAACTCCAAGATCTTTGAAATTCCAAAAAAGAAATACCAAATTCGTACTCTCAAATCTTCATAATAATCTGATTCACAATAGGAAGCCTTGAATCCTTTCTTGGTCAAAATCTCATAAAATTCTGGTAAACATCTTATTACTCCTAATATTGAAAATATGGCCAGGCTGAAGTTCCATAGAGTAAGTAATATATCGATTTGAAGTGGTTTTCCACGATAATCAATCCAATACTTGAGACAAGGCAATAATGCAAGATAGAATGCTGTTAAATAAATCGAATAATACCAATGATCTTGTAAAAATCTTTGAATTTTGATTGGATCTAAACTCAAAAACAACCATTCTTCAAATTCAGTAACCAGTGGTAAATATGATATCCCAGTGAAGTCCTGCCAATTGTTTGAAAAATTGATTTTCTTTACAACTTCAATGTCATTGTAATAATTATACCGCAAATCAATCATGTTCAATTAATAGTCATTCGAGTCTGAATTGCTACTCACTAAAGAAATATATTATAAATTTTATTTTATATTACTCAAACTGCGCTTGATCAAGTATGATTACGTAATACTTGAAGATAATTTTTCGAATTAAGTTAAAAAATGAATTTCAAAGGGATTTTTTAATTGAAATGCTCATGATCATTTCAATTCAGTTTATTCATTTATTATGCTTTGAATAATAATTTGAGAATAATTTTATGAACTTTAAGTTTAACTTGAAAGTTTCTTTTTAACAAATTAAAATGAGGCCAATTGACCTTAATGTTGTGACTAAAATAAAATCTGTACAAGAGCCTTATAAAATTGACATAGTATGGCGCAACGTTGTATTAATGAGTCTTCTGCACCTAGCAGCAATTTATGGAGCAGTACTCTACATCACCGACTGTAAATACATAACTGGTTATTTTGCCTTTATAATTTTACATTGTAGCGGCTTTGGAATCTTGGTATTTATTAAATGTTCTGCTAAAAACATCATTGATTAAAATTATAAAATGCTTATAACAAGGAGAAGGCCTTTTTTCTAATTTTTCACTACATTTACATAATGTAGTAAATAGGTTTGTTCGTTAAATCACCGTAAAAAAGGAATTTCTTAGCTCAAGGGGGGGCAGGCAGAAATTTTTCGAACGAGAACATAGACGTAGGGGTACTAGTTTTCAACCCAAAATCTTCGAGGGAGCCTTCAAAAACTCGCAAAATTTAGGGGGGTCGACTTAGGCGAAAACTCAGGGGGGAAGGGTTTTTGGCGTATACACCCCGTCGGCATCACTGCTTATGACACCTGTCGTTGTTCCGTGAGGTTCATCATGTCTAACCCAAATTTGTTTAAAACCTACTTTGCCAACAATTGTGAAGTTTACTATATGTATTCACTGTCTTCTTGAATTTATGCCTTGTCTTTATGATTTTCATAAATTTAATTTTATAATGTTATCTAATATATTATAATAAATTAACTTCAAAACGATAGTGCGGTGCACATAGACTTTGGTCTCACAAGTCATACAAAGCGAAACTCCCACTGAAGATTATTCTGGCCATTTGGGAAACAATGGCTCTTCAAAACGATATATACGAATGGGTTCGCGATCATAGAATGCATCACAAATATCTGGACACAAACGGCGACCCCCATAACGCCACGAGAGGTTTCTTTTTTGGCCACATTGGTTGGCTCTTAATCAGAAAGCATCCTGATATTATAGAGAAAGGCAAAACAATTGATATGAGTGACCTGGACAAAGATCCTATTATTCAGTTTCAGAGAAATTATTATATTCCCATGGTGATACTATTTTGGGCAATAATTCCGTCTGTTGTTCCCTATTATTTCTGGGACGAGAAATTAATCACTTCAATATTTGTTTGCGTAATTTTGAGATGTGTGATTGTATTGAATATATCCTGGGCCGTTAATAGTGTTGCACATAGGTGGGGAGTGAGGGTTTGTTTTTCAAAATTAATTTTACAACCGCCTTAATATCTATATTTTCAGCCTTATGACAAAAACATCACTCCAACAGAAAGTGGCATTGTTAAATCTTTAATGAATGGAGAAGGCTTCCATAATTTCCATCACACATTTCCATGGTATTTTCATTATTTTTCAAGTTTATTTTTTAATAATAGATAATTGAGATGGCATAACTAATTAAATTAAATTAATTAATTAAACTAATTTTATAATCAAGTAATTTGATAAGAAAATATTAATCAAACATTTAATTAACCCAGGGATTATACTGCAAGTGAACATAGTGCATCTGAAGTTTATAATCCTTCGACGGTTGTAATAAACATATTCGAGAAACTCGGCTGGGCTTATGATCTAAAAAGGGTATCCCCCAACCTTGTGAAGAATAAAATGAAGAAAACTGGTGATATAAGCTATACAAAGTCATCTAAATTCGAAGAATTGGTTCTTGGAACTTTGGTTTCGAACTCATATTCAATATTATTATTGACGATAAAAATATTTTGTAATTATTAACTCGAAAATTCAATCAATTAATTAACTATAAATTTTAAATTTATAAAAAAATCTTTCTCTAAAGATTATTTAAATAATAAAGTTAAAAATATTTTTGAAAAATTAATATTTGAAGGTTTTTGATCAAGTACAATAGAAATCAGCATAGGCGTTGGGGAACGCTAGATAACTTTGCTTATAATGAATTTTGCTTAAAGTGAACCATTGAAAAAAATATTAACTGATTCATAACTTATTATGTTGTAATTTTAGGTTATTTTGGGATTACCTTATTAAATGTTTATTTTATACCAGCTAAAATAATTTTCTTAAATCGAAATTCTCTTAAATGCAGTTCGCCTAAGTGGAGGTTCGATTGTAATTTTACTTTTTAAATATAGAAATATTATTATTCATGCAAGCAAAACAAATTCTTAACTTTGGACGTAATGAAGAAAAAATAATAATTCAAAATTATTAAATGTTTATCATTAAAAAAAGGGAAAGTAGTCCAACAACTGATCCAAACACAGAATATGCCTTTCGGTTCATAAACTCTCAACTCTGAAACTGAGAACCAGTTTTCGCGTATTTTTGTTCAAAATATAAGAATTTTTCAGTAATTTTTTTTTTGCTCTTTGTTTACTGAATTCACTTTTTCAAGATTATTATTTTTAAGAGTGAACATGGTAAATCAGATACTAGCAGAAAGTATCGATATAAACTGTTTGAGCAGAAATGGTGTTAAAAGGGAAGAGTTGGCGATTAATATCAAAAGTGCTTTCTTTGAATATAAAAAAGACGTTAAAGTTCTGATGAATATATCGCTTCAGACACCCAGAGGTTTATATTTGAACAATATATATTAACAAGCACATTGTTTAATAGCCTCTTATTTACCAGGTAAAATATATGCTCTTCTCGGACCCAGTGGTAGTGGAAAGACCACTTTAATCCGAGCAATTCTTGGACGCCTTCGCCTCAAAAGTGGTTCAATTAGAGTATTCGATACTCAACCGGGAACTAAACATTCGGACATTCCGGGCAGTGGTGTGGGATATATGCCACAAGAATTGGCTGTTTATCAAGAGTTTACAATCAAAGAGATTCTTACATATTATGGATATGTATTTCATATGGAAGGGGAGGAACTCAGGAATAGAATAGACAATTTGACGAAAATATTGAATTTGCCAGAAGAGAGCCGACCCATAAACACTATGAGTGGGGGACAGAAGAGACGGGTTTCCATCGCCATAACAATGATTCACAGACCAAAACTCCTTATTCTGGACGAACCCACTGTCGGAGTGGACTCTCTTCTCAGGAATACAATTTGGAATTATTTAGAGGAATGTTGTGTTAAAAATGGTATTTATTAATGTTTTTATTGTTATATTAAAACACAGAATAACCTTCAAATACTATAAACGATTCTATAAATATATTTAAAGTCTCTTATATTTAGGTCAGACAGTATTGATAACAACCCATTACATCGAAGAGGCGAAGAGTGCGGCAAATGTCGCGTTCATGAGAAACGGTAGTATTCTTAAGCAATCGGATCCACAAACACTACTCCAAGAATACAACTGTCAAACACTCGAAACAGTTTTCCTCCACTTATGTCAACGAAGAGATCAAATAAGAAAATCAATAGAAATATCAAAAGACCTAGATATATCAGGCTTGACAACTGCTGAGGGTTTTACTCTTGCTGAGGATGAACAAATTGTAGAAAAGAAACAAGTTAATCACAAATACTTCGATATCATGCGAATAAAAGCTATGTTAAATATAATATACAATCTTACAGTGGGAAAGCCGGCTATGCTGGGCATATTCTACTTAACCCCGATTATTATTCTATTTACATTGAGATTTGCTTTTGACCGACACCCATCACACATACCCATGGTTGTTTATAACGAAGACCAAAATCCAACCCTCTCACAGATAATAATCGATGGTATAGACAAACAATACATTGACCTCCATTTCGCGGATAGTAACAAAACGGCGTTTGAATCGGTGGTCAACGGAACAAACCATATATCTGTGGTCTTCGGTAAAAATTTTTCCGACACATTTGAATACCGTCTCAACGATATAACACGAATAACGGACGAAGAGCTGGAAAGCAGTCAAATCCGAGTTTATATCGACTTTTCAAACGCAGCGTTAGGTTACTTCGGGCTCAAGACTTTGGTTAGGAGTTTCCACAACTTCTTAACTCAAGAGTCGAAAGTTTTTGGTCAGAACGCCGACAGATTCTTTCATTTTCTATCCATTGAAAAGCCCATTTATGGCGTGCATGAATTCAGCCTTGCTGACGTCGTTGGCCCAGGGTGTCTCCTGGCCTCGTGCCATTTATTCCCCTTAGTTGTGGCTTCAATGCAATTCATATTTGTTGAAAAGAACTCAGGTTTGGAGAGACTCCTTGTGTCGGGGGTTCGACCCATAGAGATATTGGTCTCGTTTTTCATTATTAACTTTATTCTGATCGCAACACAAGTCTTGGTGTTTATGTTAATGGCTTTCGGTGTGTTTCACAACACACAAATCGGTAGTTATTATGAAGTCTTTGTCTTTTTCTTTTTTATTGGCCTCCAAGGGATGGTCTCCGGATTCCTAATAGCTATCCTCGTCAGAACTGAATTTGGAATTGTGGTAGGTGTTTTCCTGCACACTTGTTTAATTTAAGGATTCACCATGCATAATTCTTAATAGCTATTGTTTTAAATTAAGCTTTGTGTGGCTCTGTTGCTCTTCCCCGCTTGGCTAGCATCTGGTGTGCTTTGGCCCAGCGAATCCATTCCTGAATGGTTACTTCAAGTGATAAGACTGGGACCTCTATGTCAACCCATTGTGGCGCTGAGGGCTATTATCCTGAAGGGATGGACGATTAGTAATACTGTTGTTTTCAAGGGCTATATTGTCAATATTTTCTATACTGTAATTATTTCAATTATAAATATTATTTTCTTCAATAAACTCGCGAAATGATTGACAAATAAATCAATAAATTATTCAATGAATATAAAAATGTTACATTTGAAACTGTCATTTTATATTGAGTGTAAAATTATCAATAGAAACTTCTCAAACTTCTCATGAATCACAATTTTATTATAGTTTAACAAACCATCCTTGCTTAGTTCTTATTTACTACATAACTAGGGTTAGTATAAATCGGGGATTTCCGAGAAAATTAACTTGCACAAATGTTCGGGAATTCAATTGCATGGGTCC
>JAQGAR010001031.1:0-10860 GCA_034697865.1 Oribatida sp.
AAAAGATATTTAAATATTTTTTTGGTTATAAAATTCGAGTCTCTCTCTCTCTCTCTCTCTCTCTCTCTCTCTCTCTCCGGTCCGGCATTTGGCTCCGGTATTCAGAGGTAAAAAATCATTTAATTTAAGCGATTTCTGAGATATGCCTTAAGAAAGATCCGCGATTTTGATTAGAATAAAAGTAAAACAGAGATAAATATTTTTCTTCGAAAATTTTTTGACATATTCTTCAAACACATGACTGCAAAGTGTTTTGTATAGCATTCGACTCCTCATTAATGGTATTCATTGGTAGCGATATTTCTTTGAATTGCTTCTCGTCATCACTGATATGAATTTTTAGTCTTGATTTTAGTCCGATTGCCAGCACTGGGATCTCGAAGTTTGACTGAAGGGGTTTCACATTTTAATGTATATATTGAAGAATTGAAAAATTATTTATAAAAACATATCTTAATATACTTATCAAACGATATTTTTACTAAACAGAGAGCAAGAGAGAGAGAGATTTTGAGGCAATACATATTTGAATATATTTAAAGGCCAACCATTTGATATGTTTCTTCCTTTGATATAAAGAATGAATTTTTAATTCTTATCCATATGTTTGCCGATAAGAAACATTGATTTGTTCATAAATATTCATTTCAAATGTATTATAATCTGACATATTTTGATAATTTATATTCAGTAGATTTGAAATGAAATTTCCTTCAGATATCATTTGAGCGGTTTTTCACAATTTTCTATTAGAATAACTCATTTCAATCGAATCTCAAGCCATGGATTCTATCGACAAATGTGTCAAAAATTGAGAGATGAATGAGTGAATCTTCTAATATATAGTCCGCACTGTTTTTGCTGTCCATTCCAGTATTGGAGAGTCAACACATTTTTTAGTCAACTGTCCACTAAGGCATACATAACAGAATTGGTCTGAAACTAATGGAAAGACTGTATAAAAATAAGTTTTGTCGATATCTCAATAGTTCACTGTCTGAAGGGGAAGGGAATAAGGGATGTATTGAACAGACACTGGGCTGTCATCATAAGGCTTGAGGTGATTCATAACCTTTATTATAAAGAATGTGTTGTTTGAAGACTCAGAATATTAACGAATTTGAAGAATATTCTGTTTGAAGAAGAATTAGAGGAATAATTAGTTTTGTGAAAAATTCTTTAACCAAAAGATTTGAATTTAAGGTTTAATGTGTGCGGAGTCGCAATAAATTGTAGGTTTGGAGGCATTCATCTCCTAATCTATTAATTGTCGTCTATTTTTGTGTCGTTTTTATAAATGATTTCAAATATAAAAGAGAAAGTGATTGTAGTTAACGAATGACTGAATGAGAAATGTGTATAATTTATTTGGTTATTCTTAAGCTGCACTTCTGGTGCCAATTCTGGTGACAAATACGCCTTCACTTCTTATAACAAAATCTCTGTTCTCTGAAGAGCGTAAAGTCAGAGACCGTTTGCCATCATTTTTATCGACATAAGACACACACCATATGTATAATCACATCAGTGTTAGGACTGTATTAAATCACAAAGTTTTTAGTTCAGAGAAAATCGATAGACAATCGATAGCCAGTCCACTCTCTGGACAGTACAGCACAATAAAGTCTGTGCTCTCGCGAGCATCAAAATGAAAAAAGTTCTGTAAATTGAGGCTAAACTCAGAAGAAAAGTGAACCTAATTCTAGACTCGAGTTGAAAGCAATATTATTTGCAGACTTTGTTTTGGGCTATACTTTGACTGCCATTCGATTTATGTTATTTAATGGCAGAGCAGGACTTGTGCTCCTCTTTTAATATCGCTCTATCAATGATTCGTTGAGTTCTTTCAATAAAATCATTAGACATTTATAGCCGAACAACAAAATTACAATCAATACCATTGATATTCATTAAAAGCACTGGTATTTTAGTAGAGACCAAATGAAGAGCACAATCACGCAATGGTCTGCACAGATTCAACACCGCCCGTCTTCTCTTTAGATCATAGATCAGTTATTACTTGTGTTTTATTCCTCCACTTCATAAATGTCTTTATCGAAGTGATAACTGCTTACAAACCGAAAGACAGTCCAATAAGTAGTAGTTTGGGATCGGATATACTTCTCATCTCAAACACAACTAATAATCGACTCTCCCTTCGAAGCCATTGATAGTAATCTTATTTTTGTTATCATTATTTCAAATAATTGAGGAATTTTCGTATCAAATAATTAATTTGAAATATGTATTCATTAAAATTAAATGTTTGTGTAAATCTTGATTATCTAGAATCTAGATCAATTATGACAGTTGGTTGGGTTAACATCGACTTAATTGAAAACAAATCAAAAGTATTTCAAAAATTTCACGCAAAGGAGTTTTTAAGTAATTGTGTTTAACGTTAATTATTGTCATTTGAAATGTCAGAATCAAAACTAAAAGTAACCACAAAAATAAGTTTTAGTAAGAGTTAGGGTTAGGGGTTGGGACGACATAATTTTGAGTTATGAGCATAATTGAAGGCCTACCTGTGCTATATTCCTATCATTGCTATTATGCTTACATTGAATGATAAATTAGTGGCAATTATTTCTCTTATTCACAGCTAATATTTCTGATGTAAAGACACAGAGAACTGGTGTTTGTGATAGCAATCAAAATAAAAAGAAAAATATATGAAAAATGCCGACAAAACTCCCTCTAATGGAAAGCAAGAGTTGAAAAATGGCAATCAGTCGGCACCAATTTGTGCACCATTTATCTTTTTTTATTTTATTTTGAGTACCCCTCTCTACCTGTGTGTCATACGTAGTGTGCGATCTCTCCATTCAGTTATGAAACAAAACAAAATCAAATGCTTTTAAATAATTGCTTCTAATGTTTGTATAAATTCATATTCAAAATAGGTTTTTGTTGTTTTTCTTTGAAGACCGGCTTTGCATAATATACCATGCTCATGTTTACTCAGTTCTTAGTCCCTGTCAAATAAATTTTGTGAAACTTTGTAAATATAATTTGAAAATTTGCAACAATTTCACATATATTCGGAATTAATCTTGAAAAATTACCAAAAGTCAAAAATATGAATACAAATCTTTAGGTACCGGTAGTGTGAGAAAGACATGACTAATACCAAAAGCCAATAAATTGCTATTAGAAGATCGAAATGTGGGCTTTGATAGTGAGTCCCGTCAGGCAGTCCAATAACTTCTTATCATTTGCCTAAAATCGTAAATATCTATTCGTAATGCAATATAAGGCATAAAATTGCTTAAAAATAAAATTCAGGGAAAAATTTATAATAGGATTCTTTGGTTTGCGTTAAATATATACCGAAAATATTTTGTGTTTCGCCTCACAATCACTGCATTAAAGGCATGGATTTGAGTGCAAAATAACGTTTACGTAAAAGACTATTACTGTTTGGTTTTGCAAAAATAGGACGAATAGCACTCCTGGCTGTCGATAGAGGAGCAAAGATATAGTGCCAGTGCATTATCATGAAAATGTCATATAAATTTTCGGGACATATTATATGCTGTGCTCTTTTCATTTTGGAGGACATCTATTAAAGAGGCGCTTATTTTTTTGAAACCATTTCTAAATAGTGGTGTCCTCTCTGTCCCTCTCTTTCTCACTTTTAATAGTCTAATATATTTTAGTTACTAATGAGAGTGAATTTCATTAGTTTTGAATAGTTTTGGGAATATATTTTCATTAGTTTTATAACAGGGAAAAAAATATTCCGAAATTTAAAATAATCCAATTAGAAGTTATAGTCTGCACTAATTCAAAGTTTGCCACTGTTTCTACTTTATATCAACTCTCCTGGTACACCTCAGGTGTCCAGAAGCAAAGAGTTGTATAGAAGCCAAAGCAAGCACCTGATATTTTAGAATATACAGGGGCATTACCTGCTTAAATACTGTTTTGCTAACCTTTCGCTTTAAAAGTTATTGCTTTTCCTTTATTTTTGCGTTACTTTAGTCACTCTTTTCCTGGAATTGAATAAAAATAAAAATAAAGGCTTTCATAACAGTATTTATTAAATCATTTGATAATTTAATGTTCGGAATAATCTTTGCTTTAATTACTTGTGTCGCTCAGAATATTTATGTCCAAAAGTCAACAATAAATACATTGAAATGTTAACAAAAGTTTCAACTTTGAAGTAAATCCGATTATTTTTCTTTTTTAATGTAAATATTTTAATGATTTGATTAGAAATTTTTGTCATTTTCTGAATTAATTATAAATAAAAATTCTAGTGATAACCAGTTTTAAATTTTATTTGATTTTTCAGATTTTACTATATTTTGAATTTGAAAGAAAAGACATTTTTCTGGCAAATTCCAAGAAATTTGATACATATTAAAATTTGAGACCTGTTCTCTTCACGGGACTCAACATTTTTTTATGGACACGACTTCACTAATAAATTATTTGCATTTTCTTGAATACTATTGACTCTTATTTTATTGCTTAAGTATTTAAGTATAAATCGCAGGAATTTTTATTTATTTATTTTTTCATTCGAAGTCCTTATTATGATATGAGATATATTTGAAATGATTTTAATTTAAAAGCTTTAAAAACTTTAAGGAATATTAAATTTCTCGTTTCAGTCAAATATTTTATTCATTTTTATTATTTATATTTAAAAATTTGACTCTTATTTAATGG
Organism: Oribatida sp.; assembly: GCA_034697865.1. Lineage (NCBI taxonomy): Eukaryota > Metazoa > Arthropoda > Arachnida > Sarcoptiformes > Oribatida sp. Next base: position 4,684 of record JAQGAR010001031.1, read on the forward strand.
TTCAGAATATTGATTAGAATAAGCAAGACTAGTTTGCCTCCAGTTTTCAGACACTGAGATGATTGATCAAATTTATTGATTTTGAGCACGATAATTTTTGTCCACTTTTGATTAAATTATTTATTCAATTAAAATTTGAAAATTTCTATATTTGAAGAAAAGTTTAAGAATTAAACATTGATTTCATCGAAGACTTCAAACTTTGGGTGAAATAGAGATAAATAAATTGATTAGACTTTTCTTGAAATGAATGAGAGATGAATTCCGTCGGTGCTGTCTGTGCAGTGGCATGAAAAAACTGGCCAACATTTTGCATGTCATGTTTGCATGCGATGGCGAGCACTGCCTCATCACTTGAGTCCAATTATCATAAATATGTTAGGACTGCTTCATCAATCAAATGCAATGACCTGAACCCTGTTCACCATACATGTTATACATCACCTCAAACATAGCACTGCCAGCGATGATCACTTGAGAGCTAATGCTAGTGTTCTGCCTTTTTTCGTTATCCTTGTTAACAATCATGTTGACAATCACTTGATTTTCCAGCGCTGGCCTACACTTCAGCTATTTTTAGTCTTTTCTATTAATTGTGTGAACTATTGTTTTAAACGTAAGATTTCATGACTTAAGACTTTATTCAATGTTTAAGTCATTGTTTTTCATTATTAATTCTGATTTTATTATTCAGACTTTGAGTTTGAGTTTTGTAATTATTTTTGACTATTATTTTGTTTAATGATTTTTTACATTCCTTTGATTATCAGAATATTGTGTAATTGAAAATAGTTTTAAAATCTTATTTAAAGGAATTAATTTTAATGTATGTTAGCTTTAAGCTAGTTCATTTAGTCCCTCCGATATCTTGTGGAGACACTATTAGGTTGAGCATTTCATCTTGAGGTTCATAATGTGGAGTCTAAGACATGCGTTTGATGTTAATTAAAGTCAATTGATTTAGTGATATATCCAATAATTTTTAAATATTAAGTGTATTTTCAATGCCAAAGTCGTTGAGTTAAGATTTCCAAGCGATTAGTATTCCAAACATTTAAAAAACTTATTGAATAAAAATCTATAGAAAAAGCTATGAGTGCATAAAAAGCGCATATAATTTGGGGCCTCTTTTGGACGCTTTCAGTTTGAGTCCTGAAATGAATAAATGAAATATAGTTAACATTAAAAATGAACTGATAAGAGAAAGAAAGAAAATCTTTTTATGTATGCAATATTTAAAATGCTTTTTTTCACTTAAATATTTTCTCTCTCATATATGAACTGCCACTTCATTATGCATTCACTGCATGTTTGCCTTCAAATGATGTGACTTTTGCTCGAGTCGTTTGCATCAGAGTATACCTAATATTTTACTGAGTTTTCTCTTTCTGTCGCTAATTTCGTTTGGTTTCGCTTTAATCAGTTTTTATTCATTTCTCAGATGTCTATGAAATTGTTTGAAATTATTTTTGGCGATAAATAATTATCTTTATTCTGAGTTTAATATTCATCAGTTAATTATCATCGATAGTGAAATCATTTGATTTTTTCCAAATTATAATCATAAACAGATGAATCAAGGAAAGTTTTCGCTTGAAAAACACTCGAAACGTTTTCAATGTTGAGGAAAATTCAAATTTATTGATGAATTAATTGAACAATAGGGAAAACCTTACTCAAATTCAGATTTGAGTGTGGAAACTTATCGTCGGATTGTTTAATAAATGATTTTATTATATGATTCCTAAAAAAATATAAGAATTCAATCGAAGGCCAAAATTTTATGTATTTTTTCTGAATGTCTTTTTGATCCTCAAATGTGAGAAAATAATTTTATGGCTCTCTCTGTGTGTAAGCAAACGAAAAGATCAAATGCTTAGATATATATGAATATATTTGCCATCATTTCTGTTCAATGCTTGGAATACTTAAAGAGCTATCGTTTAAATACTTTCAGAAAATATGGTTTCCTTTATTGCTTTGAGAGTCAAATTCATGCAAAAAATAGTTTAAAAACTTTTTTTATGCATTGGCTGTGAGTATGGGGTTAAGAGGGAGACCAGACACCGGGGCTCACATCTGAGGAATGGGTATTTACAAGAGGAAACTTAGAAAATAATTTATTCGACGAATACATGAATTAAACAAATGTTTTTCTTAAGTGCAAAAAACGCATAAATTTTTTGCTGTTTTTAATGTCGATTTAGTTTAATATATTTTTCTTCAATTACTTATTGTTTTTAAGATTATTATTTATTTTATTCTTTAAATAAATAATACTTATTGTGTGTAAAAGCATTTTTATATTCAAATGTTTATGTAGTTTAATGTTAGGCAGAGATATGGCATCGATTAGCTCTGCCGTAAACCCCTCTCATTATAAACCTCTTTATTACGACTTTTTCATAGACTCTTATAATGAGTTTGTCTTAAAAACATATATTTATTTTTTGATTTGTTTTGTTTTTTAATTTAAAATACAATTATATGCCAAACATTTTCATAACTACTGTTAAAGAATTTTATTGTTTTGTTATTCGCGAACAAAGTGTTCATAAAAAATGAGTGATAATTATTGTTTGTCTCCTTCTCTGTCATAGAGTTAGAGAAATACTTTTGGGAGAAACTAATTCATTATATTTTACTCTTTCAACTGCCAGACGTTTCTTATTTTAGATGCTCTTTGAGAGGGCTCTCCTCTCAAATTTTTGTGTAATTAAAGGCTTTTAACTTTTTCTCCGTTCGTTTGCACTCTTCCTCGTGAAGGGAATGGACGACCACTTTAAACATTACAATTTATTTTTTAGCCAAAATCAAAGCTAACAACAATTTTTAATTTTTCAAAGTGGTCTAAATTCTACTAAAATTAAGTGAGATAGTTGAGTTGATTACATTTTAGATTCAATAAACTAATAAAATAATGGCTTCAATCGATTATTTTAATTATTTCCAAACATAGCTTTTTCTCAATTATTTATTGACTTCGAGTGAAGAAGAATACCGTTTTGTGTTATTCAGAGATATCTTATGTCAAAAGCATTCGTTAAATTCTGTTCGCTTTCCAATAGAAGTAATGAACGGATTCCCAAAAGGGCCTCATATTGAAGTCTATCCTCTTTCCAGTGATCCATAGGTCGCGGGGCTCAGCCAAAGGCCTCGATCTAATGGATGGTGGCCCGCTGTCAAGCCAAGGCAAATTAATCGTTTGCTAATTTCACCTGATATTAGCATTTTTTTCTTACGTCCAAATGTGTGTCTCATTCCTAAATCCATATAAAGTAATCACACTTTGGATATAAATCTTAGGATTGAAATCATTTTTGAAATCAATTTGTTATTCTATCGGTTTCTCAGAATTGATTGCCTAAAAAATTCATTTGAATTGAGCCTTGAGTTTGATTAATGTCGAAAACAAATTTGAATTTCGACATCAAAACTATTGGATAAATGATTTTCGAGTATTTATTTGAATATAAATTGTTTTTTTCATTGATTGCATTCCTTTGTGAAAAAGTTGTTTTCAATTTTCATTGAATTGAATTTTTAATTCATTTATTCAAAAGTATTTAAATTTATTCCGATTCGCGTTTTGCTGGAAAAACGGTTGAAACTAAGAAAAAGAAGATTTTATTACAACTTAATTGAGTTGTTATTATATTTTGTTTTGTGCCCACAAATCGCTGATAAAAAAGATGAGAAGTAAGAAAAATTCATACAATGTTTAAACGTTTTTCTGGTGCCAAACAATTAAGTGTTCATTGGATCGAACCATAAATTGTTTGATAAACTATATAACACTGCGATGTGTTGTTTGCGCTGTTGGTTAAGAGAAGTGATTGGCTTTCATTAGTTAGTGGTCTTCATCTGCCAATTGATCCCTTTTGGACAATTAGCTGCCAACGCACTAACAGCTCACAAAAAAGAAGTACCAGTGCTATATTGGTCAGTGGCAGTGCTCTATTGTGTGGTCGGCATTAACTTGACATTAACGCAAAGATGACTTTGCCTTTAATACACTGTATGTACGCTTTAGATGGTTTATAAATTCCTGATTTCAGCCGAACTAATTTATTCTTTTATTTTTGTAATTTTTCAAATTTGCAAGCTCTCTTGGTTAAATTCAAATCAATTATTCATAAGAATCATGAGTTGTGTTTAATTAACATTTTTTCACTTCGTTTTATAATCAAAACTGAAAACATATGCAGTTTTCAGAATAATTAACGAATGTTTGGTCAAAATGTTTGGCTTTTGATTTATGAAAATTTTGATTAATTATTCGCCGCTTTGTTTTCAAATTATATATTAAAATCAAATTCATTTAGAAATGCTAATCATTTTAATGAATGCATTAAAAGGAGTGTATTTTAAAACATTATTTACAAAATTTTATTCAATAACTCAATTCATGATTTCTTGCATTCATTCGTTCCCATAGACTTATGTTATGTTTAGAATTTGTGATTACAATGTCTGTAGGCTTTGAATTGATTAGGTTATGATTAGCACCATTTGGTCACCAAAATTAATTCAACACTATTTTCATTATTAGTCCATATTTTACATTTAATTTCTTTGATGTGAATGTGAATAATTCAATGGATTATTCAAACCATGAGTTTAGTCATAAGTATTCAATAGATGGCAGAAACACATCGATAGTTAACTTTTTTTATATTCTTGTTTTGATTTTCGACTTCTGAGGCCTTCCCTTAGATTATTTTGAAATTGCTGTCGAAATGATGCAAAACCAGGTCAATCCTGTCAGTCCTCTATCGAATCAAAATATTAGTTTACAGTCGTATTAAATAAATGAAAACAAAATTACACTTTTGATTTGTCGCTATTAGTGGTCACAGGTCTTTGTCTCAGATATAAGTATCATATTTTCAACATTGAAATTGTTGTTTTTCTTCCGATTCCGGCCATTGTTCCCCAAAACCAATTATATTTGAGATAATAATAATAGGTGAAATGGGATACCTGCTAGAATAAATTGATATTTTGCAAGACACAAAAGATCTTTGGGTTACGACTGGTATTAATACTGGTATTGTATTAATCAATGATTTATTGGAAACCAATTTTTGATTTATTATAACAACGAATTAGAATTATATTATTAATGATATGAAGCGAACAGAGATTTGTATCTAAAAGTCTAATCCAATGCGAGAATGCATTGAATGCGAGATTCCATATATAGACTGAGTTTTGAGCCAAGAATCTAATGATAGAGTTTTTTGTTGAGAATATTCTGCGTTCAAAGAATCCTTTATTCTTTTGCTGAGATTGAATGTGTTGTTCATCACATCAGTAGTCGTGCATTGCATAGCCTACACTGATTACCCAAACATCAGTGCCATTGCATTGGCATAGCTGGGCACAGAATAAAATGCGGAGCATATCAGAGCAGTGACCAAAGCCATAGCAATCCATGCATTGCATTCATCAAAGCTTCATAGCATTGCATACGTTTAGTGAAGCAAACCATATATTGATATATATTCTGGTTGTGAGCTCTTCTATAGACTTAGTAAACGGTCGACCACTGACTGACTACTAAACTATTTCAATGCAGTTCTGGTATATTCTGTATTTCACTCTTTTCTATTCAGATCAGTGCTATTGGGCTATCAGTAGCCGTCTGTTCTCTTTTTGTGTTTCTCTATCATCGGTTGCGATGGAATTCATCGGTTGTGTGAATAATGGAATGTCAATCTGGTTCAGGCTATGGTTCACCTCTAATGCCTAATAATTGCATTCAATGTTCAGACATTTTTTCTCTTCTCTTCAATTCCTTTGCTTTCATATTATTATATTATATCAAAGAATATATTGAGAATTCAGTTCATTCTCTCATTTCTTATTAATAAAATCTATTCGATATATAAAAGAGAAAAATCCCAGAATTCAATTCAATCGAATCGGTAGTCTATTATTGTTAGCAAAAGAAGTTATTTTATGCCTAATCTCTGAGTCACTCCTATGGAAATGTGACTTATGCTAAAAGCAAAGCCAAAAATGAGAGATGAAGTTCCTATTTGAGCCGAAACGCCCGAAAGGCATCACAAAATACAAATATCCATATATTGTGTCTAAAACTTGCAACTAATGGTTGTGTTGTATCAGAGGCTCAACGATTGCTAACCAAACAAACAGACATTCATATTATGA
>JAQGAR010001032.1:0-10856 GCA_034697865.1 Oribatida sp.
TATACCGGCATGCCGATAGAGGGTATAACCCATCTTTTTGAAAAATCCTATTTTCACTTTATACCGGCATGCAGCTGATTGTGAAGTAATACGGTAGATCTTTTGGGATTAGGTCTTTTCTCTTTAGATATTTTGGTTTTATATCATTTGGGTTTGGGGATTTCAGGGTAGTCCCTTGCGCCAAATATTCATTTTTGATGTTAATTGCTCAATTAATACTTAGGCCAATAAGAAGAGCTTAGAATTAAAAGTAAATTGCTTTGATAAATCAATTCAATCATTTTTTGAATTGTTAAACAATTTTAATTAGCAATTGATTGTAAATCAGGGGTCGGATCAAAGAAAGAACACTTTTATGAAGTGATTTCCAATAAAATAGACAATTGTTTGCATACTTTTAATTCGAATTCAGTTATTTGTGATTTCAATAATCTATTAGACATACAATAAATTGCATTTGAAATACATAACAATCAGATCCGATCGCATCACTCATTGCTATAATAGATTTTTCGCATCCCTTTTCAGAGGCAATAATTGCAAAGTAATTCTTCATCTAATCGGGTGGTCTTCCCATTCATCGATAGACAATTGCGTTAAAAAATTGATTTCAATGCAGTTTTTGTGCTGTCATTACATAGCACTCAATACTAACGAATCTGTTCTCAAATGCATTCCATTCACTCGTTTTTACAAATTTCTATAATTGGCTCAAAATATTTCAAATAATTAATAGAATAATAGATATCAAAAGACAACGAAAATAAACCAAAACCCTATTATTTATAATAAGTTTCGCAAAAATAACAAAAAAGAGTTAAATAAGTTATTGTTTTGAATGAAACGAAAGAAAGTCCTAAACAGTAGAGCCATAGAAAATTGTATTACTTTTGAATGAAATTCATGCAAATTAGTGGAAATATTCATCAAATTGGCATTGTTTCAAATTAATACACTGTATAGGAATTTGAATGTAATTTTGTACATCAATTTTATTCACTTCACTCACACTTATTGTTCGGGTGCTCCTCTCATTTTCAATACTATTAGTGGTGCCTTTTGTCGGCACTCCATTAGTGGATATCCCATAAAAGTAGTGCACAGCCCTATAAGTGGCAAAGAGTGTGTAAAACACGCGAAAATAATAAGGAACTAAAATGTATTTTTATTGCTTATTCTGTCCGCTAAGGCCGACACAAAAGCTAGTAATCATTGCAATCAATTTTTCATAGAAGATTCAAAATAGGTCTGACTTCTAGATCTGACTGTGCCTTCACAGGCTATGCACTGATGTGTTCTAAAAGTGACTGTGCCCTGAGTTTGAGACTCTGCTCTTTCTTAAGCCCGTTTTGTTTCACATTTAAAGAGTCATACAATCGAATTCATAACATCTTAGGGCTCACACTCTCTGTACGCAAATTTGTGCCGAAAATTGTATTTTAGTTACACTTTATTTTCTGCACCGAATTCGCGTTCTTCAGGTGTGTGTTCTCTGACTGCCTGAGCGCTGTCTATATGTGTGCTGCAGTTCCTCTATTGTGTCAATCTTTCAGTTTCTGATCACTATTTACTTCTAAGGGCTGTAACGATAGATTCAACTTAGAAGTCGAGCCGACGCGCACCGGGAGATCGATAGCGCAAAAACTCATACACAAAATATCTTTGCAATACGGGTTCGGGAATGCAATTGCAGTTAAACCTATCTAATAAAAACGCCCGGTCTTAATGACCATGAACATTCAATAAGCATTGAATTCATAAGTAATTTTCGACAATAATTGAACATTGCTTAAATTATAATTAAAACAAGACAATTGTTCGGATGGGGAAGAATTTGGTAAATTGGTTGTAAGTTAGAGGAATGATTGGGTTTTCTCATTTTTTTTGTGGAATGCTTTTGGAAGTGTTGAGAAACCCAACTGTTCAGTGCGTTGGAGCCTACAGGTGCTATAATATTAATATATTTTATGCTAATTATAGCTAACACTTGACATTTCGGTAAAACTATTGACAGTCAGGACTCAAGAAATTGATTTACGGCCTCTTTATTGAAAATTTTGCGAAACAGTGGTTTCTGTGTAGAAAACACTATTTTTCTCTGACTTCTTGTTCTTCATTTGAAACCATAGATAGTCTGAGAAAATATCTTTTTTGATAAAAAGAAACTTCTCTTTAATGGTCTTAGAGTTTGGCTTTTAAATCAAAAATTCATTTATTAAAAGTCAACTATTTTTGTTATTCAACTCAAATATATTGAAATTTTCATGTCTTTTAGAATCTATCAAATCTATTAAATATAATTTTCTATTCAATTAATCTCAGTTTGTATTGAAGATTAAAATTTGAAAAATTATTCTAAAATTGAATTAAATCCTGATTAACAACATTTTGTTGAGAGAGAGAGAGAGAGAGAGAGAGAGAGAGAGAGAGAGAGAGAGAGAGAGAGAGAGAGAGAGTCGAAAATAAGTAAATATTATTCAATAGATTTGTTAAATATTTTTGCAAACATTTTATTAGAAAAGATTCTTGGCCTTTTAAAAAGCGGCTCACTTTTGAAACGAATGACTCTTTTACTCTAATACTAAAAGCTATGAAATAAATATAAAAAACTTCAAATCTTTAATGTTTAACTGGGTTTAAATGATCAGAATTTTTCTCAAGAATTAACACAACTCTTTGATTCCTTCATAAAACAAAACCATAAAATTAAACTTAATTTTTAAGCCATTTATTCGCAAACGTTTTTTTGGACCTCTGGTATCAAAAGAAAGATGTTTTGAAGAATCACATCGAATATATTTTACAATAAAACTCGAAAAAACTTTTCAGATAACTTATCGAAAAACACTTGGAATTCAAAGTCAAAGCGAGCTTTTCGTGACTCCGAGAGTACATAAACTTCCTTAAGATCGAAGTGCTATCCGTTTGTGTCTATCGGTTGACTAATATTTACGGCTTTTAAAAATTGAGTGAAAAAGACGACACTTTTTATCAGTTAGTAATTCATAGCGAAATGGTTTGAGAAAAAAATCCCATCACATTAATAGTGTTAATGATCTTAAGCTTGTTATTCAGTATAACTTTTAAAGAAAATTCCGAAATCAAAGAAAAAGAGCCAAAAGTTTGATATCAGAAAAATTATTTTCAAATTAATTTTATTTTTAATGGTTTACTCATTCATCACAACTATTGCCAAATGATATTCATTTCAATCAAAATTTATATGATTTTAATGTCGAAATATGTCATTCAAAAGGGTTAATTGCTGTATCCAAAGGGTGTGCAAGGTGGTCAACTCAACCCTCAACCGAGTTGAAAACTCATATTCTTTATCCAAGATACCCTTGAAAGTTTTCAATTTAAAATCTGTATTATTGATAACTTGCGCATCAATCATATGATTCATATAGCCCAAGATGATTTGTTTAGTTGAGCGATCTTGCTCAAAATTTGTTCAAAGCCTGAATAGCGAATAGTATTTAGAGTTTAATTGAATTTTGAGAAAATTATTCGCAATTGTTATGAATCGCGTCATTGAATATACTATAGTTTTAATGCATTTCGTGAGCGGGCCTTAGATTTCAATTAATTAATTTGACAAAAAACAACAGCACTTCTCATAGATGTGTTGTGCGCTCACTGATAGCAAAACCTTCTGCAGAATAAAAAGCCAAATACAGAGTCGCGCATAAGTCGGATGTAGTTTAGGGTCGAAAGTTAGCTGAGCATAAGAGGGGTCAGTTTGAAGTGCACCAAACTTTTTGACTGCTACCTGATTTAGAGTATGTGTGTGCCCTAATGTTGGCCCATACGCACAGCACTAACACGTAATAATTAGCGGCCACCAACACTATTTAGGAATTCATTTGTACACATTTTAAGAGCACAGGGTTCAACTATAATATAGGCTGTTTTGTAATTTTAATAATGGCCACACACGAGGCCACACATACAGCTGTCACATACTGTTCCCGCTGTAGTGCCAGGAATATAATAATAATTTCTTTTTTAATTCCATCCCTGGAATAAGGAATATGTGTTTCCTCTTTAATTCAATTCTTGTTTACGTATGAAAACTATGTCTTATATGTTGTGAGAGAAGTCTTATGACTTGAAGTGAAAAACAAATGAGGAAAACCATAATCTGAAAGGAGTTTTTACTCGTGTTTTATGCCTATTATATCTTTAATTAGTTATTTCAGTCGATTTAATTCATTTCATTTAATTGAAAAATACTTGACTTTTAAATATCTCTCAATTGAATTAATTAAGGACTTACTTTTGCCTGGAAAGCATCTGGCAACTTTTCACATTTCACACAAACCATTGAATCGTATTATTTTTTGTTTTCAACTCATGTATGAGTCGTGTGTTTTGTGTCTGAATTTCTGACAATTTATGAGAATATTTCTGAAACTAATTCATTGAATTCAATGATATTTTGAATTTTAAAATTCGATAAAAAAATGAAATAAATTTCTTTTTGAATACTATTCAACAAAATCGAAATTTTCAAAACATTTTCCTCGTTGATTTAAGCCCTCTGTGGACCCCCACCATAGCTTAAGGCAAAGTGGCGTACACAACTCATTTTGTAGGCTGTAATTCATTGTGAATGATATGAAGAGATAGAATTTGTCAGATAATTCAGTTGTTCTCAATTGAAGTGCATATAAAAATGCTTATCATTTAATTTAAATGCTCTAACATTTAGATATTGTCTGATTGTCTGCAATCCAATAGTTTATGGTTTGAATGGCAAACATCTAAACAACTCATCTGAATGTCTAAGAAAGTGGACCTAAAGCTAGTGATGAAGTACTGGTGAAGTACTGATTGCACAGATTGTGAAACGAATCGTTCAAAGCATGTGGTCTTACCATAAGATTTACATTATATGCCTGTTCTCACTGTTAGCATCCTATGAGAAAAGCACAGCACAACCACTGCTCTCGAAATTGAATAAAAACTTGAATTCAAATTCAAAACAAAACTATAATTTATTTAATGTTATATTCAAATGTTTGGCCCAAAAATACTAAAACATTGAAAATAATGTCATTAAATAATTTGCAGTTTTTTTTTGTCTAATGTTTTAGTGTTTCAATAATTATATTACTGGAGAACTCAGGGCTTTTATGTGTGGCCCCTGAACTAATTGTATGTCTCTTAGTCTTGTGGTCAACAAAATAGAATCCAAATGTCTTTTTTGTTCAACAGTTTCAGTAATTTTAAAGACAAGACATATCTTTTGAGCGAATCTGAAGCCAGAAAGTAATCCAATTTTGTTGTCGATTACAGGGATTTCAAACTTATAATTATTATATATTTTTTGCTTCTTATTTAATGTGCATTTTATATGCGATTCACTGAAACACAGTTTTGCTGATAAATCGTCGAAATTCACTGAAAAATATGAGAAAATTCTTCACAAATTTTATGCGATTTTTTAAAAGATTTGTGTGAACTTTAAAAGACTCGAAAACTATAGTTCTTATCAGTCAAACCAAAAATGTTATTAATTTCTAAAGTAATTAATTTTAATTTCATAATAATTTTATATGATTTGTAAATTTATTGAAAAGTGTATATTTTCAAAAATCATATCTAAATGACTGTGACTTTTGAAACGAATTTTATTTAAGTTAAAGAGAATTGTGAGTTAATTGATAACACTTCATATTTTTTAGCCAGGATAGTTTTGCTTCTTAGCACCAGCTTCTATTGATTAGATTGGATGCAATGCAATGAAATTTTAAAATGTCATTTGCAAGACTGCGATAAAACAGCGAAAAACCTTGATCAGTCGTAAGAAGTCAGTTCTACTTTGAGAGTTGCTCAGGGTCAAGCATGAGTGCACCCATCGATAGCCACCACCACTGCTATTATCAAATTTTGTGAAAAAATTTATTGTTATGTTAGTATTATCTTGTATTATACGGGCATTAATTTTGTCGGATAACAATAGTCTCTATAAAAATATTACACAAATTCCCATTTGATGAGCCGATAGACTGTAATTGTGAGTCGTGTTCTCTCTCTCTCTCTCTCTCTCTCTCTCTCTCTCTCTCTCTCTCTCTCTCTCTCTCTCTCTCTCTCCAAATTGAATGTATAAATGGCTAAGAAATATATTTTGTATAATATTTTTCTTCGCCTTTAACTGTATTAACAACAATACAATTACTATACGATCTTTGATGTCAATCATTGGCCACAATTGCTATTGTCAGACAAGTGCACGACTAGACTCACACGGGGCTCACCTCTAATCAAACTAATAAAACTACAGAAGAGGCAGAAAACTACACCAAAATTCAATCAAAAGAAATTCGTTTATATCTTTTAAAGGGATTTTTTGCTGACATAAATGGCTATAAAATTGAGTATATTTTTTGAAAATATTTGCCAAAAAGGGAGAAAAGATTTCATATCTATAATTGATTTTTTATTCGCGAATACAAACAGAAATCTCATAGAAGAGATTTGGGAAGTTTTGAGCGATTTTCAGTGTCTTTTATCTCAATCAACAAAATGCCATAAAATTAATTGTTATGACTTCTGACATATCCATAGAATTTAAATTAATAAACAATTTTGAGTTAAGTACCGAAATCAGCTCAAAAATGCGGTTCACATATAAACTGATGATAGCCAAGGATTCCTTTGATTGGAATTCAAGTTCTAGAAACTTTTAATCATCCTAGGATTTCAAAGGTATTGCCTTCTTTGATAAAACCAAGATATTTTTTTTAAGTCTTGAAAGTATAACTAGATCATTCGTTCAAATCTATTGTAAACTTGTTTACCTCTACCCTGGAATTCCTCAAAGCGTTTTAGGAAAAGTTCTAAAACTCATCAAAATTGTAATTCAATATTATCTCAAATGAGTGAAACATTTGAAAATCAAAATCAAAATTGTATGAATAAAAAGTAAATTCTTTTCGTCGACTATTATCTAAAGTATTTCCTAATTTATAGAAACGATTATTAAATATTTGTCTGCTCTTCAAATATAAATTAAGATCTGTTGAAACGCCACCACTGGCTCTCTATCGGTGTTATGGGTATTGGCCCACGAATTTCCTATCAGTTCCAGAGACTGCTGCAGCAGATCTACTGTTTGTTATTTTCTCAAATAAAACTTTAAATTATACTTCAAAATCGATGTTATCGTTATATTGATGGCAGGCTTTCCTTATTATAAGACAAGAAACGATAAATACTATTTGACAATAACTCAGATTAAATAAAAATTCTTATTTTTAGAATTCTTTTTGAAATGGAGAGAGAGAGAGAGAGAGAGAGAGAGAGAGAGAGAGAGAGAGAGAGCTATTTTGAATATTTTAACAGAGAGTAAATCTATTCTAATATGAGGTGCAAAATATTTTGTAGCAAAACCAAGGCTCAAAGTTTTTACACCGTTGCTCTTAAGCTAAGGCCGGTATATTTGTTAAGTGACAGGACAGGCAACATAACTATGGTATTACAGTTAGTGTCAAATTAATTTCGCCACAAATAACAAGTTTTCATTTTTGTTTGAGACAGCTCTTCGCCTTATTCTTCTTTCTCATTCTACCCTTCATTGGAATACTCAACAGATATAAGTGCAAAACACACCACAATCTGGTAGTGTGAGCGCCGCCTTACTATAACCACAGAGTGCTATTTGATTGAGAATTTGAAAAATTTGAGTCAAAAATATTTTAATACAAAATACATAATAAAAAGTGAGAGAAATGGAGTGAATATGAGATGAGAGCCGAATATAAATTAAAAGCTGATCAAAGTTGAAAAGTGAACAGAATATGAACGCCACAGCTGTGTGTGAGAGCGCCGCCAGAGCCACACATGAAGGCAAAGATCATCGGCATCTTTTGCTGGAATGCCCTTTCATTGTTTTCGAGGCGTGTTATGACGAGCCTAAGGGACGGACTCCACCGCAACACAAGAGTTGATACTACAACTCGAGAACAAGAAGAATATAAGACCGCATTCGATGATCGAAAGGTAGGCTTTGAATGCATGCAAACATCGCTTCACACAAACTCATTGTAAAAATGAGAATTTCTTTTAACAAAACTACAGTCAAACCTCTTTAATACACAATCGATGGCAACAAACATATTATTTTCGGCGAATAAAAGAACACAATTTTGAATAACAAACAGAATTATTGATCACATAATAGAAGCAGTGAAATGGCACACAATTTAACTAGATAACAGTGATTGAAGCATAATGGGAATCGTCTGTACCATTCAACTATGTGTTGGTTATTTCAAACGTGTATTTGTATATCGAATAGTGAAATGGTATTACATTTTATGTGCTGTTCACTTGTGTTCGCATTTGGTCTGAGGGCTCGCGTGAGGCAACTGTTAACGCAAATGTCACGAAATCTTATGGCAAATTTGGCCCTCAAATAGCTCTCATATAAGAGCCGAGAGGCCGACCCGACACAAAAGTCGGCGTTCATTACATGGACTTTCGATGGGGAAAAAGAGGGCTTTTATTCGGAGATTCTTTATCTTATGGTTTGCTTTACACACAATCTGTTTGAGAGGAAAAACAGTTTGCATTATCGGTGGCCCCAAACGGTATATAAATGTGGCACTAAATTAACCAAATCGATAATCACACCTATTGTGCTATTAATTGTATAATTGGCACAAAACCACTTCTTCACTCCACTATCGCAGACCCACATCAATGGCACGGCCCGGCGTGACCAAGGTGCATCATTAGCTCACTCTCCTCAGTAATAATTTAATTAAAATTGTATCAAATTTTTAAAAAATGATTTTATCTTCGCTCAGAGCACTTAATGAAAGTGACAATTAATTTTTGAAACATATTTTGCTTGCTCATCACTTATGTTCCAGAAACTTAATAAAGTAAAGTTTGTTATGCGGACCATCTTGGCTATGTGATGGTGAAAATAAGTATAGCTAATTCTCATAACCCTTCGACCTTTGGATGTTTTTCAAAATTAACTTTCACTTTGAAGCCCAGGTGGGCCCTAATTAACATTTCTTCGCTACCGAACAATAATCTCTATATGTGTTTAACACAAATTTTCTAAACATTTTTCGCAATGTTTTGTTAGTTTGGATGAAGAAAAAGAAGAGAAAATTTTGAGAGTTTATGAAAAACTTATATGAATTTCCTCTACTTTTCTTCTATTCGTGTAAAACATTGCGTGAGATTTGAGTCAAGACTTTTATGGAGACTATTCTTCCCAATCAAACCGTGAATCAGTTTTTTCATTATTTTTATTATTATTTTAAATATTGGATTAAAAAGTAATTTTTTATTTTCCCGAAATTTATTTCAAAAATCATTATTTATTATATTCTTCTTTATAAATATTTATCTCTTTTTCTTTCCTCCCTTTCTTTTCAGAAGAAACTCTTTTCAGTATTTGTTTTAAATTTTAAATCAATTGTGTTATTATGTCATGAGTTCTGTAGTGGTGTTTGTTTTGCTCGATCATATGAAAAATTGCTTTTTTAGAGGAAAGGCTATTATTTTATTGTTAGTCTTCCGAATGGATAATATTATGGATTAATAATTAATTAATGAGAGAGAGAGAGAGAGAGAGAGAGAGAGAGAGAGAGAGAGAGAGAATAGGGATTTTTTATTGCCATTTCAATTATTTAATATTATTTTCACTCAAAAGAGCCTTATTTGAACACCATGAAAAGAAAATTCACATTTTTATCGTCTTATTAAACACCAAATTATGACTTGATAAGATAAGAATACTGTACATAATCAAAGAGCTCTTCAAATGTTCAATTCAATTGAATTCTGAGATTTGAACTAAAAATACTTGAGTTCTACATATCTTATTGAAAAATTTATCAGATTTATGGTGTGCTTTAAAAGACTAAAGTAGCAGCAGATAAAATTAACGAATAAAGTGCCGCACAAAAACTTTCAAATTGTTTAAAATAATCATGCTTAATAAAAGGGTCAGGGTGGATAAAGGCAAAGGCCGACTTTCCCATTAAATCTTGTCAAGTTAAATTATTTAGTTTAAACATTGAGAAAATTATCAAAAATTCAACGGCGGGCCATACAACCAGGAAAATTTAGATCGAGAAGTTTCATTTGCTTATCCATGCCAAACTGGATACGAATAAGATTTGAATATAATTATGATTGAGCCAGATCCAATTTGAAGAAAATCATTGATTAGAATTTTGTTAAAATTTTTGGTTAAAATTGTTGAGAGAGTAAAAAGCAAAGTGAATGAAGACGTGTATGAATTGGTGGTCGCATTTCTGACTAATTATAAATCGCTATTACATCGTATGGCAGAGCCTAATAAGCCTGAGCTCTCTTCCATTCAATGCGTGACTCTTTCCCAAAATTTTTTGAGGTTTGAGTGAGAGGCAGGTCTGCTATAATTAAATTAGGCATATATTCGCATATTTTCTATATTAAAGTCACAATCAATTACTGTCATCCACGTCAAGAGGGAGAGCCCACTATTCGTCAGTGACTGATAGTATTTCATTTTTGACAACATTTTTGCTCGTAAGTCTATCACCAAGATCCTATTTTCTACACTATAATTAACAGTTTCTATTTGTTGTAATTGCTTTTGTGTTGCCTTTTATTAGACTGTAAACTAAATCTTTAAAAAATCACATTCTTTGCTAAGAATATAAGCATTTACGAGGGAATGGGTCTAAAATCAGTGATGCGGACGGGGGGGGGTATAGCCCAAATACCCCCCCCTGATTTTTGGTCTCGGCCGACCCCCCCCCCCTTGATTTTGGGTAAATTTTTAGTCCCCCTCGAAAATTTTGGGTTGGAAATTAGGCCCCCTACGTCTATGTTTTCGTTCG
>JAQGAR010001033.1:0-10851 GCA_034697865.1 Oribatida sp.
GATTATATGGAATGATCTGGTGGCAATGAACTATCAATTCAAACAATACTTGAATAGATTTGTTTCGATATAAGTAATGCTTAAAAAAAGATCCAATGATATGTAGAAGAGATGAGACTATTCTGTCATTTATACCCTGTGTATTGTGATTCTCTTTGTTGCGAATTATATTTAGCAATTTTAGCAGTTGTTGACCCATATCCCAACCATATCCCAACCATTTTCAAACAATATCCTAAACCACATCCAACATATTCAATGAATTGCCACCCAATCCAATATCGCTCAGTTCATCTGTGGTCAACTGATAATTATTAAGAAAAACTATTATATGTCTAACAATTATATGAATAAATAACTTTACCGTTTCTTATAATTATTTTTGTGAGTCTTATCTCTGAGGACTTATCGATAAATCAGTTACTAAATTGACGGTTGGATTCAAATGAAGCGAACAAAACAATTGTTTGAATTAATAATACTTTAATTTTTTCATTATATTTGAAATGATTTACTGTCGACTGACTAAGTCTTTGAACAATTTTATTCACTTATCGTTGAATAAAAGCCATTAAATGTAGTTTAAAGAGAAAAATATTATAAGTAATCATAAGACACATGATATGAATGCTCTGAAAATTATTGGATCAAAGTTTTTATATAATATCTTCCATTTTATAAATTTTCTTATTATAAGGTATGGAACGAAATTAAATCGATAACGAAATACAATCGCTGTTATTGTTATGAAATTATACAATGAATTTTCATACATTTTTAGGGTTTCGAACCGAAAAAATCAAATCATGAATTCAATAGAAAAAGTTTAATCATTTAATGAGGAGTTCCACTGATTCCTAAATTCGCACAAAATTATAGATTCTTTTGAAGCAAAAAAAAAATAATTGAAATTCAGTTCTTTTAAAAGTGTTAAAGACTTTGAGAGATTTTGTATTAAATTAAAGCAGAAATGAACCAACTCTTCAATAGTTCACATGAATGAGAACTTATTTTTATTTATTGATTGTAAGCCACAATTGATATCGAAATTCACTGATTTATTGATTTGACCAAAATTTGTTCAGAAAAACTATTTTGTTGAAAGTTCGCAAAATTATATAAATAGGTTAACCATAAGCGTAGGTCTGTCTCTAGTGTTAGAATCGGAACTAAATGCTAATTATAGCATGAATTTGACTCAAATAAAAGTTATATTAACTGATATACCTCTATATCAGTACTGTTTGTATAATTTTTCTCAAAGCCGTGTATTTGGGACACACGCCTCGAACTAAGAGCCCTCGAACTGGACTTTTCGCCACACGATTTGCATTATATGCTGTGCGAAATAGATTAGGAAACCCTTAAAGTTAAATGAGATAATAGCTGTTATATCGATGTTATAGTTTATCAAACAATTTGGGACTCATTTAAACTAATCAATTGATTTTCGATTGGATTTTAGGCGACATTTCATCGATAGAGACATCGGTCGTAAATCAGACGCAATTCACGCCACTGTCCGAAGCGTTGTGTAAATGTATAGATGAACTGAATTTAAGACACAGAACCGCAACTTTCGATCTGATAGTCAAACGCTTGCAAATAGAGTTCCCAAATATGGAGTTGCCGTCAGACAAGATTTTGAAGAACTCATTAAAAACATTAATTCAAAATAAAAAACTCTTTTATGACAACCAAAAGAATTGTTTTAGAGCCCCGTCCAATCCTTCTAAGTTAGACTATTCATTGGATGAGATGGAGAGTCTATCACTTAGAGATCAAACACTTTTGACGGGTGAGGAAGCATTCACTCGATTGCACGGAAAGTCCATTAATGTGGACTCTGATGACGAAATCGAGGAAAATTCTGCCAGTAAAAAGTCATGGGCCGGACAGACAGATATTGATTGCCTTAGAAAGAGAGACTCATTAGCCTCGACCGGAAACTCATCTACTTTTACTCATAAAACTCATAACTATTCGGATAATAGCAGACAAACGCCGTCTACTTCTGCTCTAAGAAGGAGTTCCTCTTTGAGATTAGAATCTAATAAAATGAATAACTCTAATGATAGCAGACATTCAACATTCAAAAGAAGCAGATCTTTTAAATTGCAAAGAAAAAAACACGATATCTTCGAACCGCAAGAGTCGAGTACTTCCACATCGGAATCGACTTCAGAGAACTGCAATAAATGTAAAGTCGATCCAATCAGAAGTAAGTCTTTGTCATTACTGTCGTTTTAATATCATTTTTGTTGTTCTGATTTTGCAATCTTTTGTTCAAAATATTAAAGAATTTAAAATTTGTTGTTTTAATGTAAAACTTTATTTCTTTTTTTTTCGCAGAGCAATCAGTTTTGAGTAAATTCTTAAGACTGAAGAGTTCGGGCAACTCATTGAAGTCGAAGTCATTGCAGTGCAAATCAGCGCACTTTTCGTCCCAATTTCCAGAGATTAATAGCGCTGTCGTCGTTTTCAATCAACAAATACAAACCAAATCTATCGGTACTCAGACAGTCAAGTGTGGGCCTGAAGATTACACGACTGTTATCATAAAACAGGCCTCAAGACATGCAATGGCAAAAAATGGTTCCCACAGAACTAATAATAATAATAATAATAATAATAACGAACAGAAGAGCAGTCGGTGCCGATGTTTAGACCGCGAGTCAAATAATGAAAAGCACTCCAAACACAATAAGCATTCGAATAAATACAAATATGGAAATAAATTAGAACTGACGGCCCCTCCTATCACTCATATCTCTCCGATCGCAACTATTCCTATAAGTATTCCTATAAGTGAATGCATTTTATGTAATGAAGAAAACCAGAAAATCTTTTCAAACGGTCATCACTTCCCTAATCATAATAATAACAATTCGTCGAAACCTAATCACCAATACTTCCAACAATTTAATGGTTCGCATAATTTTGATTACCCTATAAAACAAAATGAAGGTTTCGGCCATAATTTAGTCAACCAAAGGACTGGCGGTTTACCGCTTTATGTGAGAAACACCAGCTTTAAAGAGCAGAGGATGGATGAGACGCCTGAGGATAAGGTTGAGACTCATCATTACTATCAAAGCTCTCAAACTGCAAAAGGTGTTTTGAATCCACAACCAACTCGTTTGAACAACTCTGCAAATCTTATTGTGAGGGCTAACCCTAACGCTAGCCATAACCCTAATCATAACCTTAACTATAACCATAACCCAAACCATAATCATAACAAAACACAATTATTCAATACATCGGTTGACTCACAAAAAAGTTCCGAAAATCACTCAACGCTTAACATCCAATCGATTCAATCAAATGAGAGTAACATTAATAACAATAATAATAATAACGGTTTATATGTCGACAATTCACTAAATGTTAAGATCGAAATTGGATCCACCACTAAAATAGATGAGACAAGTGGTGAAAGGGGTCACAAATTTAGTGATTGCGTACAAAATCTGAATCAAACCAATACTAAAATCTCGGCTAATATTCATTCGAATTCATTTACAAGAATTGAAGAGCAGTCAGATTCGCAAACCAGTTCTAAACCGATCTTTACATCATCTGCAACTGTGACCACTACTATGACAGTTCCCAATGGCTATCATAACAATTATAGCAATACTAATGCGTATAACAAAAGCACGGAATGGACACAATTGCCTACAGATGTGACAAATGGTGTCAAAAGTCTTAAGATATGTAATGAAGACAACGAGAAAACCAATTTAACGAACAAACAAAATAATATTTTGAGTGAAATCAAAATTAATTCAATGCCTCACTTGAGTCCTATCCGCCAGAAAGTAGCCAAAGCGAAGGCAGAATTCTTCAACTCTACCGGTCCTCAGACAGCACTGGTCACTAACCTCTTAATTGAAAAATAGACAAAAACTTGAGTTCGCATCTGAAAACTAATTCAGACGAAAGTCAAGTTCTCATGCAATGTGTCTGCTCTGAGACAATCAGCTCAGACTTCAGACCTCTTTTAACTCTCTTTATATTCAATTCTTTATTATTCAAAAAATAAATTCTTCGCTCTTTCGTTGACTGAAAGATTTGTTTCGAATGAATTCGCATTTCTTTTTGTTCGCAAATTTTTATCAAAAGAATGACCAAGGAGCAACAAGGTTACAGATTACTTAAAATTCAAAGAGTACCTTAAAAAGTCCCGTTGTTAACGATCTTTTTCTTCCCTTTGATTTTTGTAATTTAGTTGAATAAATGGAAATTTAAACTAATTTATCTGAAAAATTGTTTATTTCCTACTATGGCAACCGCCTTAATTGAATTGTTCCTAGATTCTCAAAGCCTTGGTCATTCTTGTTTAATGAATAAAAGACATATTTTATATAAATTCAAAAATATGTTCTTTAATTCGTGTCTTTGTTTGTAAATCAATTGTCGAAAAAGTGCCAAAAATTATATTTATTTGTTTTAAGTTTGAATTGTAATAATAAACATAAGATTTTATTGTATATTCAGAAAATATTATAGAAATCCATATATTGTGTAATATTTTGTAAATGTTTTCCTTTAAATTACTATATTATCCGAAGAATAAACGATTTTTAATGTAATTGTATTCAATTAAATGCGGTATTTATTTGTGTAATAAATAATTATTAAAGCAATTATTGCGATAATTATTTCATTAATTGTTTGATAAATTTGATGAACTAATCTGATATATAATCAAATTTAATGATTTTGACAGCGATTCACAAATGGATGGATTGAGTGCTGTGCCGACAAAAGTAAAGTAATGTTGAATTACTCGCCAAAAGGGATAATAACGATTCCGATAATTCAATAGAAGGCCAAAAATAAAACCCAAAATTCCTTCTGAATAAGTTATTCAGAATAACCTTCTGATTAACAATTCTCACAAACAAACACCTAAACTAAAGTCTAACTATAGATAAACCGATATTTTCGAGTCATTCTTATGTGACATCGTTTCTGAATACGAGAATATTTTTGCAAAAATGTATCTAAAAATGATAAATAAGTTTAAGAAGTATTTCTATGTTAATGGAACGCAAATCAGGACTGACTGAAAACCAAAGCATCAATAAATTTGATGTCTTTCAGCAAAAATCCTTAAATTTATGCCCAAAAACTTGACTTAATTTTATGATTTTGAGAAAAACGCTTCAATTAAAAAATTGAAAATTACTTAAAGAAAAATGTTCAACACACTATTAACTATTTTCGACCCAAATTAATACTATAGTCATTTTTTCAATAAATTCTCTCCAAAAATACTCCTCCCTTACAGACAAGTCGTGTTTAATACAAAATGTAAATCCAGACAAACAGGAATTTCTTGTAAAAATTCATATTAGAGTCTTGTTTTCAAAAAATATTTTGGCGACTATTTTATGACTATTTTTTAAATTATATTTAATATTAATATTTTCCGCTTCAAAGGGAAAGTTGTTTAGAGATTGCAAACAACAATCTTTTTATCTATTTTTGGTTCAGAGCTTAACAATAAAAAAGGAAAGCCATTAGAATAGGAGTGAATTGAAACCTTCATTAGTCCCATCTGTTCGCTCAGAACTGATGTTTGACGAGAATTATGAAGACTTAACATGTATTCATTAAATTGTATTTGGGATGAAATACATTCAAAATAAGTGTTCTGAAAAACTGGTCGCAAGTAATGCACAGAAAACAAGTGACTCAACTGGTATTGAATTCCTTCGTTGTGAAACTTATTCTAGAAATTGAAGATTAATTTCTAATTAAGCCAAACAACAACAGTAATGGAGGCAAAACAAAGTGATTCAGAACCTTCCACCTCTTCAAATATAATTCCGACAATCAATAGCAAAACTCTTTATTCCTATTACTTACCACTTAATGGATGTATCAGTTATTATGCTTTTTCTATGCACTGTTCCCTTCCGGGAGGACTAATTCGGTAAGCAATTAGTTTCTTATGAAATTCTTTTGAAGAATTCCTTAAATGAGAGCTCTTTTTGTTTTTTGGTAGAGTTGTTCCAAACATAGGATTACGAACTATTAATTGTCTTCTTTTTAACTCTCATTTGGGAATCGGTTTATACCTGTATTGGAGTCGACATATGAGAGGAATGCCTGTCTATCATAGAATTATGTTCAGTGCTTTCGGTTCTGTTATATTCAATTTCGGTTCGATATTATTCTGTGCCACAACTAAAGCTCTTTTACCGGACAACACATGGATTAGAGTAATGTTTTCATTATTCACTTCTTATGGATTCTTAACGATCGCTAAAGAATACATCGAATATATAAATAAAATCAAATAAATTTAATCAACTTTTTTATCAGAAAAATTGTTTTTAGAAAAAGTATTTTCATTAATCTCTTGAGTGGTATTAGATTTGGCGATATAAACCTGGACTACTACACGTCTAGGAAACCACCCGCGCTCTCGTTGTTGACCATTAGTTTTAAGTTTTTCCCCATAAAGCCAATGCTTTTTCCAACGCGTGACTAAAATATCGTCGCCGGCAGTGATAGGGATTCGGGGCTCGTCATTGATCGGGAATGAGATACAGACGCGTAAGCCCTGAGAAAATATAGGAAACCACGACCCGCTATACTTTTCAACTGCTCTATAAGTAGCCGATCGACTCCTCTTTTCCTCCTTTTGTATGAGTTGTTCGACCTTTTAGGCGATAATTAGGGTATAAATGAATATAAATTTGTGTTAAAAATATTGAAAACTCATTCAATGATTGAAAAATTAATAGCGAATCAACTGATAAGTGATTAATAGCCATAAATTGGTTTAAATAATCTTACGGTAAGAGTGTATTGATTGCAGCCCTCAATAACTGGCCAATCCACACCATTGTCTGTAGGCCTCAATAGAACTTGTTTTATGTTATTCCAAACACCGATATTATAGGGATAGACGAAAGGCTGCTCTCGTTTTCTACTTTGAGCCTTAGCTAAAATCCATTCCTCAACACCCGTCTGATTGCGAACTAATATTTTAATCTAAAAAACCATTTAAAAGCCATTTATTAAACGAATGTCAAACAAACACTCAAATGGATTACTTGAATAATAAGTAGTCCTCCGACGGCTATAATCACTCCGATTGAAAGACCGATCGAGAAAACGCCGAATAGTAATGAAGTCATCGATAGGTAAACTAAGCGGTCGGGTCTGTCATTATATAAGTACCACTTCTGAAAATACATTTATCAAATCAATACTAAAAATAAGCGAAAACATTAATTACAGTCATTTGAATCAAATAAATATATCGATAAATAATAAACTCATTTCATATAAGAAGTCAAACTCTAAACTAGTTTTCGATAAACGAGTTCTCAATTTATATTCAATTCATAATTAAATAACTAATCAAACATTTTATGACTTATTAAGTTATTTAAAGCCATAATTGTTTGTGTAAACGATTAATCCGAACACAAGAGATACCAACCGAATAGAATGCTCGATATAATCCCATTATCAACCAAATTAGCGAATGAATTGATCCCAAGACAGCAGACAATAGGAAAACCGTGAAATAGCACTGATTTTTATATCCCGAACAGTTATTTATCCAGGGACAGTGATGGTCCATCTTTAGCACACATCGTTGACACCGACGACAATGATGGGCGCGCGGAGGTTTATAACCATTACACTGACTACAGTACTGAAGATATTTACAATCGTTTGGGTCTTTGGGCGCCCATTCTTTCACTACAAAACCGGGTCCCACAAAAACAGCACTAAAAAAGTTGTAGAAAACCACTGCAATGAGTGAGTAATACCAGAGATAAATAATGGACACTATCACCGAATCGCTAAAATAAAGCCATTGAGAGGTCAGATAAAGAGTGGTAAAAGTCACGCATTTTATTATTGACAGCGCTATTAGTGGACCAAAATGTATGATCCGGAGCAAATCAGATAACATGCTTACTTCTTTATCAAACAAAATTATACTTTGACTTAAAAACAATTACTGAATCACATTTAAAGATAACTTAGGATCAGTTGCTTTCAAAACAAAACTTAAAACTTTACCAAAACATAAACAATACAATCATTCAAACACAACGTTTGTCTAAATCTAATTGAAATTCAGTTTTTAATTGAATTATCTTTGAATCAAATGATTTAACAAATAAACTATTCATTAGATTTATTTGAATACCAAATAAATCTCATTTGAAAAGCAATCAATAATTTAAAGTTAATTAAAATGTATTTTAAAGGTTTGATCGATTGAATGCTAACGGGTTTTGTGAACGAAAGCCATTCATTATTACAAACAACTGTTGTTTTATAAAATTATTTAATGATTTCGTAAATTGCTTTTAATTGAGTTTAATTTGATTTGAATTAATGGCAGATTTGTCTAATAAAGAGTCAAAAATTATCGTTAAACCCGTCGGTTAGTATTTATTCGCGTTTTTCTCAGTAAATTGAAATTTAATGAAAATTTATTGCAGAAAAACAGAGCGATTTGAGTAATGAATTAAATAAATTGAGACAAATTGCAAGACACGATTCAGATCTTAAAAACAATTTAAGTGCACTTCAAAAAGGTTTAAATTTTTTTCATATAAATTATTGTTTTAATTATAAATTTTATCAAATAATTGATTATTTATTCATAAATCGATCGCTTATTTTCCAAACAGATTTACATTTGAAACGATTGAAAAATTTGCGGGAATTGTCCGATAGATTGAAAGACGACTCCTGGAAGTACCCGACTGTTCAAACACTTCTCGGCCTTTAACTCATTTAACTAAAATATTTTTCAAACTAATCGATAACTTTTTGTTTTTATACTTAAAATCTAATTAATTGATTGAGTGATGGCTTCTGAGGGAGAGATAGTCTTAAGTTATTTCGATTCGTGTCTCAGAACTTCGGACGTGAATCTACTGAAAGGCCACAAATGGCTGAACGACAGTCTCATTGGCTTTTGGTTCGATTATCTTGAAAATGATTTGTACAAAGATGTCAGTAATTCAATATCATTCCTGAGTCCAACTGTCGTTCATTTTATAAAGTCTGCGGCCAATAAGAAGAATGCTTCAGACGTCACATCAATGCTGTCGACAATGTCTTTAAAAGATAAACAGTTGATCATAATTCCGATTAATGATCACAATATAAATTATTGCGAAATGGGAGGCAGTCATTGGTCTCTATTGGTGTACTCTTTAGACAAACAGACTTTCGAGCACTACGACTCTCACACCGGTAGCGTTAACCGCACTCATGCCGAACATGTGGTCGATATTCTGTCTCCAATTGTATTGGCCGATCAGATAACCGATCCGGACCTGGATTTAGTAGAAATGGAGTGCACCCAACAGGACAATAACTACGACTGTGGTATTCATTTGATTTGTAACACAGAAGCCGTTTGTCGAAAGATGTTTCGCGAAGACAACCGCCACATCTCCGATATCTGTACACCAAAAGCTATTTCTAGAGCGAGACGTGATTTACTTGATTTGATTCTATCGCTGCGGAGAATTTCTTCGACCAAAACTACTCAATAGTTTGTTTAACGCTATTAAAAGTCATAATCTATTGTTTAACGAAATTTTTAATCACTTTAACTAATATTCTAACGGATTGAACAGCACTTCAAATGTTAATAATCTTTGCCTCAAATCATTTAATCTATTCTTAAATAAATTCAAATGTTTTGCTTTCAATGAAGAATTCAAACAAATTACTGCTTTTGCCTAGATCATCACATTTGGCAGTTACTTGGTAGTTTAAGAATATTCACATTTAAAATACAAAGACATCCGTAATTACCAAGATTAGATGTAATAAATATGATCTAGGCAACGGCTTAATCATAAAATATCTATTGGGGCCAGCATTTAATACTTGAGCTGCTTCTTTAAACTGAATGCAATATAAAATCAATAGTTTGTTTGCAAAACACTCTTATTATTGATTTGATGAAAGAGTTATCTAATAAAACATTGCTATAGAGCTGTGAAACAATCAAATGTATAATAGTTATCATATTTGAGGTCCAATACTCGAAAGGGTATTCATTAATAAATCACTGAATCATAAAATGTTTCATTTATTCTATGAATCGGTTTTTATTGAAAAAAATAAGATTAAAATTAACTGATTTTTGTTTATTTAGTTTTCACACAAATCTTTTCCGAATAATTGATCGAAATTTCAGATAATATTAACAGTTTCTTCACCCAAAAACTGTTAAATAACAATCAGATATTAACAAGGAAGAATAGTGCCAAGCTATAATCACAATATTCATTGATAATTCTAATTTTTGCTTTTATAAGTTCAAAATAGCTGCAATTTACTTTCGGAAATCTAGTAAGTTTAAGTCAGCCAATATCAGAGATGCAATGTTTTAACTTGTTAATTAAAGGACAGTGTAATTAATTTTGATTTAATTCTAATGTTAGCTATTGACCACCTTGCACAGCTTAATATGAAGTGTCAGATAAAATTTGATATCTGAGAAGGAATGACAAAATGAACTTGGCCATCTGTAAGTATTTGAAAATATTGCTGATTCAGCGACGATTAAATTTTGAAGTCATTCTGAATGTCATTAGAATTACTGACAGTTGTTCTCAAATAGTGATCAAAAGCAGAGCCAAACACTTCCCAAACATTTATTTTTGATTTCAATGTCAGCAAAACTTTTGAAATTCTAAACGAACTTTGAAGAAGTTGTAAAGAAATGGTAATTAATTACTTGTCTTTCTTTCTCTGTATGTGTTGTGTCTATCCCTGAAAACCAGTAGACATCCTGAGTTCAAACCAAATCTTGAATTTAGTGCCAGTGATGTGATG